>RXPK01001700.1:0-93417 GCA_004143645.1 Protaetia brevitarsis | reverse complement strand
CCTTTCTATAAATTCACACCACAAGTATGAGGTAACAAATGTGCCTCCTATTTTTAGTGTAAAATTTCCACAAAGTTTCTTATAGTGCACTTACGTATTACAGAAGAATACAAAAGTGAGCCAACTTTTATTATAAATATGAAGGAAATAATAAATAAATTTAAAAAAATCCCTTTCTATAAATTCACACCACAAGTATGAGGTAACAAATGTGCCTCCTATTTTTAGTGTAAAATTTCCACAAAGTTTCTTATAGTGCACTTACGTATTACAGAAGAATACAAAAGTGAGCCAACTTTTATTATAAATATGAAGGAGGAGAGCTTTATTTCTAATAACAACAGAGATAATATACACATTTACATTTTAAATAAAAATAAAAACATAATTTTGAACTCGCAAAAATATTCGTACACAAGAACAAAAAAAATAAATGAATGTTTCTTATTTGTATAATATTTAGTATATG
The DNA here is from genome assembly GCA_004143645.1 of Protaetia brevitarsis. NCBI lineage: Eukaryota > Metazoa > Arthropoda > Insecta > Coleoptera > Scarabaeidae > Protaetia > Protaetia brevitarsis. The sequence continues at coordinate 92,948 of RXPK01001700.1, read as the reverse complement.
TACATTCCGTTTGCATGCATATATAACAGTTTGTAATGTCTATTACGATTTTTACTATTACTTCCAGCGCAATTTTTGACCATTCTTCTGTCAAACGACTCTAACGTTTTTTAAGGCTACTTGCATTTTGAAAATGATATCTTTGCATAAGAATATCCACAGATTTTCTATTACGTAATATCTGCACGGTCAGAAAGTGTTCGAATGTTTTTATACAAGAATCATCTTTAACGATTCTAGTAGAATGCGTATAAGATCGTTATTTTGTGTTGAAATGTGAAGCTTCTTTGTAAGATCAATTTTGTGTTTGGAGACAGTCTTTGGCTTGTGTCATATCCCACACCTTCCATCGGAAGCACAGATATATTTTGACTCATTGCTAATAAAGATACTTGTCTAAAATTTTAAAGATTTCCTCACACATTGCTTTGCAAAATTTATTATTTTAACTGGTAAAAGCTTTATTGCGCGCTACTCTTCTGTACTAGTCAGCTCTTCTAACCAGGCTTCTTATAGTGTCAGTTACGTAAACAGCCAAAGTTACGAGGATAGTTGAGAACATTTTGAGCTTCTTTCACTGTAGCTCGTTCTTCGCTTTCGGTTAGTAATTTAGCTTTCTTTAGTTGATTCCATATAATACATGAGTTACACAGAAAACGTTAGTAAGTAAAAATAAATAATATATGAAAGCAAGAGACAAAAAATACAAATATAGGTATAAACATACAAACAAAAAACGTCATCGTCAAACACAAATAATTATTTTTTTTAGAGAAAAATTCAATACAATTACCTAGAGGTCCTGGAGGATGACTATTTCAATGCTTTCTTGATGTTTAAATTTGTTAATGTACTAGATTTTGTGTGATCTTTTGACAAGCTTACTAATTTCTCGTAAACTTTTTCGTTCTTTAAATATTTTCGTTAATTGTTAACTTTCGTTTTGGCATCTTTTGTGTGGGATGAAATTGTTAGCGGGAGTATCTAACAATGAACAGTAGAGATGTATTGGCGACCAAGATGGTTAATATTGTCTACAACTATTTCTACTAACTAGTCTATTTTCGTGACAAACTTATGAGGTCATCTTGAACACGGTTCGCATAACCGTTGAATGAATATTGAGAGCTATGATGCAACCAAGCAACATATGGGATCTTTGTTGTTGTTCAAAACACGACCTGCTTGATGACAGTTGTTTTATACAGCCTGTAAAATCATTCAAATTTGCATTGAATTGAATGTTACATTTCGGTAAGTAACGACATTTGCAATGGCATTTAAGAACATTAGAACCACGACTTGCTTGATGACTTTGACAGTTTGCTTTATACGGCCTGTCGAATCTTGAGTTGCACGTGTTCACCATTGGCGCCACTTACCGGACCTTAAACGGAAAAAAACATGTTTGCCCTTGAGTTGGTAAGATTGTATCAGCAAAATGTCAATTTAATTTTGAGTAAACGCCATATTGACAAGTGCGAAAATTAATATTTTCCAAAATTATACTAATTAATCCGTTTACTTCGTCAAAAACCGAACTATAAGTTTTTTTTTTAAAAGTTGCGTTTCACTTCTTATTGATTATTTAAGTTACATAGTTATTTGTAGTGGTTTTATACTATTATAGTTTTGATCACATCGCCGCTATTACCGTTTTTTGGACGCCATGATTTTGGCACAGTATAAACCTTATCATATATACATATATACTGTGATTTTGGTTTCCATTTGATTAGTTGGCAGACTTGTCAATACTGTCATTTATGAATATACAAATTTAAAACTTGTGTATAAATTATTCCATAAATTTCATTTCGTGTGTTTTTTTAGTCCTTTAACAAGTTTAAGTAAGTATAAGTTAGCATTTTCTTGGCCAATTTTTGCTGTTGTTGACGGTGTTTGGTATTTATTGCTCTGTCAAAAGTTGTAAAAATGGTTATTATGAATTCACTGATTTACATTGCTTTAGATATCCAAATGCTACAGATAGGTAAGAATTTCGCTCACATACAAGCTCATTAGAAGCTTTAATAAATAAATAAATAAATCAGTAGAATCTACAAAATCATAGAATTTTCAGTGTTCATTTCCAAGATCGCATGTTTACAAATGGCCTGCGAAATCGTTTTTTGCCATCTGCAATACCTACAATCATTCAGGAGAATTAATGTTCTTCCAAAACAGCTTTAAATATGATTATTATCTTATAACTAACACATTAAATAGAAAAACTAACCACTCTTAAAACACACTTAAAAAAGTTATTTGAAACAGTTGCTCCGAATTCAATTTTGAGGCCATATGCAAATATGTAAACAAATTAAATAAAAAAAATTAATGCCACAACACTAGCGGTCACGTGACATGCATATATCGTAATAAATTTTAAAGTTCTTAGATATGCTGAAACTAATATTCCCACAAACAGAATTTACTATAGTTTAATAATAAAAAAAAAGAATCCCATATGTTGCAACATTTATGCCGATTATTGCATATATTCGTAAGTAATCGTGTGCATGTCTACATAAACCCTCATGCAGTTTTTGAAAGCGTCATTCTTTCGCGGGAATTCAAACAATGACGTCATTTCGGGCAAATGTTTAAACAGGTTCCTCGTTAAAATACTTCTTGGATCCATAATACAAGAAAATAAGGTATGTTTTTGTGTGTGACGTATTTGTAACTTAACTCCTTGGATTGGTAGAAATTATAGGTTAGTAGTGGGCATAATCGAATATTTATTAATTCATTTATCCATATTCGTGGGGAGACCTTTTTTTAGAAATTAATTTGCTGCTCTCGTATTTATAATTGATATTTAGAAAATCTTTTTATTTTTCAAAGTTGTTAATAATTAATTTTTTCAACTACTACTCCTTTTCATATCTGTTATGAATAATTTAATCAGATTTAATAATCGGTTATCAGTGGATGCTGTTTACCACTCAATATAATCCAATGATCATAATCGAAACGTAATTAAGTTCTCGAATGGTCGTCAATAATCGAATGATTCCTTTTCCGTCATTCGGCTATCCCTATCACTTCTAGCGCTAGACATCTGTCTACCTGTGCGCAAACCAGTGTACGAATATTTTTGTTGTCACTTTCTGGATTGCAAATATTTTAGTCAGAAACCATTTTTAAGCTATTTTAAATATTTACTTTGTTATTTTATAGTAAATAACAATATAAAATTAAAAGAAAAAGTTTACTGTTTTTTTTATCTTTATTACTTGTCGTTTTCGTAAATAAATTGGACGTGTACAAATACTTAAATGATACACTGTATATAAGTACATTAACGTCAAGACGGTCTCTGCAGAGGGTAGAGTCTTGTAAACACGACAAATAAGGAAACAAAGCAGATGCTTTTGTTTTGGAATTTCCATATGTAGTAACGCACAGTACCTATTAATTGAAAGTAGAATTTTGGACTACTGGGAAAACAATTTAATATTCAGCGTCAATATAAAAAAAAATACATAAGCACACGTAACTACTCATTGGTGCAGTGATTATTCTATATTCGAAATAAAAATAAGATGTAAGTAGGTATGCATCTATGCTTTTCCTTGTTATTGTTAAAATTAAGCCGCAGTTGGCAACCGTTTGTAACATGTAACACACGCATTCGTTTTTGTTCCGAAAAACAATAAAGGTTTTTGTTACTACATAGTACTGATTTGTGTAATCAATACCAGGGCTGTGCCAGGGCTTTTCATTAATAGAAAACAAAATATAATGAACGTTCGAATAGTGTTATGATTTAAAGCGTGGGTTACATTGCGTTAGCACATTGGATCAAAATTACAATCAGCCTGTCAAAGCAAAAGCTGTTATTAAAATTACTCAGTGGTGCAATGAATCATCAATTACTGTCTGCTACTGTAAATACTTGATTCTCTTAGGAATTACTCTTATTTTTCATAAGTGTTCCAAATACCAAATACTCATGAAGAGTAATTAAATAACGAGTGTATAAATTGTCGCATAGGCTACACACAGCGACAATGCTTCGTTCGGTTTAGGAACCATTTGAAAAATAAACATACACTGGATCAAATAAGTCTCCATACACTCGATAAGACGTTCAATTTACGCTTTTAAATTAGTTAATGTCATATCTATCGAGAAAGAAATATTGCAAAAGGTATTTAGGAAGTCCACAGGTACATGATTTGTACAAAGGCAACATTTTATTCTACTAATTACAAATAAAAAAAAAACATTTATAATCAACAGATATCAATTCAAATACAAAAAAGCCCCGATACAGTTTATAGTAAACCATCACTCTTCCATCTGATCCAAAAACGTTAAATTTCGATTCGTCACTGAATATTACTGACTCCCAAAATGACAGAGGTTTATTGACATGCATTTTTGCAAATTCAAAACGAAGCATCTTCATTCATTCATTCATTCATTCATTCATTCATCATTCATTAAGTTAGGGTGGGCACCTAAAGTCCGGGCACTTGAGCTAGGTGCTCATTGTAGCATCCCTATTAAGTCTCTTATTTCCACTCGAGCAGCTTAGTGTTCTCTATAAAGCCCAGTATCTTGCCCAGTGGAAACTTGAGGACCTTCGTGGGCTCTAATAGATCTCTCCCGAAATATTTCTGCCTGAGTGCCTTCAGTTCCTCACATGTGCAGATTACATGTAAACTCGAAGCGTCTTGTTCTTTTTACTGATAAACGGTTTTTTCCTAGGAACTCGCCCGTGAAAACCCGCGTTTCGCATAATATTTCTTACCGTTTCAGGTACTACTTGTAGCCCATATTCATCTTCTAACATTTGTGCCAGAAGAGGCGCACTTATTTTTGGATTTTCTCCATTAGTTTTGCGGGCTTACCCGAACGTGGTCTATTTTCACATGTTTGTAACTCTTTGTATTTATTTAGCATATATTGTAGTGTGGTATGAGATTTATTTATGGTTTTTGCTATTTTTCCTAATGACTGCCCCTGATGTTGTCTTAAACTAACAATTAATTTTCGAATTGATTGTGGTACCTCCATCTTTAATACAATAAAAATCGCACCGCACGGTGCAATGGCCGCGTTCAGAGTACATATCAGTAACTGTATCCGCTACACAAAATGGCGGCCGCTTATTGATGTAGCGTTGTGTTTTTGAGACGAATTGTTAACAGTTCCTAAACCGCTTGCGAACAGTTACTTATTCTGAACGCGGCCAATGTCAATATTTAAATTAAATAAAATTTTCCAGGCCGACAGTGCCGCTGAGAAGGAAGGGTGCATTATTGCTAATCTTGCGAGTCAAGCAGCAATATGCGGTACCGGTTGTTGGTGCGTGACCATTCGGACAACACTTCTCAGCGGCTCGGTGTGTTCCAGCACCCTCCAACGGCTTGAAGACCTGTAGTGGTGAATTATTATATTATAAAGTTGGAAATGGACTAATTTTTTTCAAAAATATAATCCCCGAATTATAATCGGGAAACCATGTGTTTATTTAGACACTGGAAAACTTTTTTGTGTTTGAATTTAGATCATTTTATTATATATATTTCTTTTATACGTAATTGGTAGATTAAAATGTTGCTTTTGTGTGAAACATGTGCCTATGAACTTCCTAAATACCTTCTGCAACATTTTTTCTCGATATATATGGCATAAACTAAGTTAAAAGTGTAAATTGCAAATCTTATCGATTGTATGGAGACTTATTTGATTCAGTGTACATTTGGTAATTACGCTACTCAAAGTAATAGTTACAAAATACAAAAAAAAAAGTAATAGCAACATTTATTAATTATAAAAAAAAGGATTCACCACTGAGCGTCGAATAATAAATATGTGATTAAAAGCAGGCAATTTTGCGTAGAAATGCTCTTTATTAACGAAAAAATACATAAAAAAAATAAAATACGCAATAACATTATCTTTTTCTTTCTCAAAAAAAAAAAGAAAAAACGAATTGAAATTACTTCTGCAAATTTAATTCAAGTATGAAATATTTTTCTGGAAAAGTAATTGATTGTTATGTTTATTCATTTTATTAAATTACTTAACAGCATTTATTAAAGTCTAGGTAACGCCTGAATTTTTTGGTATTTATAATTTCTTAGAAATCGGATTAAACAAAAACAAACTATTAAATAATGTTCCTAATAGACAGATTTAAATTTCTGGCAATTATTTTTAGGAAACTTCAACGGAAAGATATAAAAATAACCACAAAATCTTAGGTAATTTCATGCTTCAACGTTAGAATTACCAAAAATAATTGCGGAAAACTTAAATTTGTCGAGCATAGGAATCCACGAACTTAAAAAAAAATCTATTTTCATTTAGAATAGGAATAAAGATTCCGCTATTTACCAAATCCCAATTAATACAAGTACATAAGTGAAATGTATTTGTGTTGAATTATTCATTCATTATTGTGTAAATTTTCTAAATTCGAATCGTTGAGTAAACGAATTATTTCTCCGTAGTCTTATTACTTATACTAATGAACTGTTAATTACTAAATTAGATATACTGCCGGTTTAAAAAGTATGGATAGAGCCAAAAATAATAATACAATTGAAGGGGTTAGAATACGAAGGGTACAGGAGCATTTTTTGTAATAAGTGCTTGCTTGGTTTTAATAAAAATAAAAATCTTACACTAACACAACTTTAGAATTAGGATTTTTTGAATTAATGAATGTATTTTTTATTTCATTACAAAAAATCGTCACTTTTTATAGTTAGATAACTTTAGACTGAAATATTTCCAACTTTGTAAATGTTACTTTATACTTTTTATTCTAACTTCTTTAATTAATATTTAAATCACAAAATATGTAACTTGTTTTTTAAAAGCTATCTCTTAGCAATGCAAGTGGGTTTTTACCATGACCTAACAAAAGTTCTGAAGACATTTTTTTCGCAAATGGCAATGTAGGATTTCTGCTTCACTTTTTTTTTGCATAGACGTTGTAATTCTTTTAATTAAAAAAAAGTGAATTCAAAAAAAATATTTTTGAAAGGAACTTAGCACAACGACCTATGTATAATAAACACTGGAACGCGTGTGTGGTGTTAAAAAACGGTCCGTTGGAGAGCCTGTCGCCCTCTTTGATTGTGGTAGAATGTCAACGCCGGAAGTGCATCTATACGGAATTTCGCCTTTTCTATGTGTTATTTGCAGTTTTTAATAAGAAATAGCCGATAGCGCATTCTCACATTTTTTATACATAATAATAATGTGCAAATAATACTTCCAATTCACAATTTATCAATTATTGTTTGTAAGACGATCATAATAGGAAGATCAAGTCTTAAAACCATCAAAATCAGCAAATTTTTAATCTTACACCTGCTAAAAGAATTGGGTTTAAGCTTAATTATTTTATTGATAAGTGTTAAATAATAACAGAATGTCCTTCTTCACTTTATTTTATTACAAATATCCAGACTACATGTTTCGGCATTTTAAGTCATCTTCAAGGTCTATATGTCAAGATGGCTGTTGATAACGATCGCTTAAAATGCCGAAACGTGTATTGTAGATATTTATTATAAAATAAAGTAAAGAAGGACATTCCGTTATTATTTAACATTTATCAATTTGACACTTAACTAAATAGGACAATATGGATATTATTATTTTAAATGCTTTAATTTTGTATAAATATTTATTTAAATGGTTGGTTTTATTAGATTTTGCGTTACACCACTGTTACTCCGTGCACTCGAAAGTGCGTTTCAGTGTTTTAATAGTACCTATAGTTCGTTGCTTGGCTTATACCAAAGTGAATTTTCGGGTCCTGCACCACAGTCAAGGAATATCTCAACAAGAATGGACAAACAGCATTCTCCACCTTTCATCTCAGAGGACAAAGATTTTTTTTATCAGAGCTGTAGTCGCATGCATGTGCGGTTTATAGGTTATAAAGATCTCTGAAACTGTCACATGATTGTCAAGAACTGTTTTGACAAGGACTGAGCTTGGCTTCTTATTGGATAGAACGTACTCAGAAAAGTTAGCGATTCCGCGTGATTAAAATTTGCTAGCTATCCATTTTTGTTTACTTATATGTTTCTTGCTACGATTCTGTTTATTGATAGTTAGTTTAAGAAACATGTAAACAAGAATTGACAGCTACCAAATTTTGTGAGTATATGAGTTTACGAGTCTAGGATACAATAGGTATACTATATAAGCGATAACGTTATTCTGCTCTTATTCCGAAATTGCGTCATAGCAGCTATCAACTGTCAAAGTTTGTAATGGAGTGCATTAAGTAAAATTTGACAACTGATAGCTTCAATGACGCCATTTGGGAATAACAGTAGAATAACGTTCTCGCGTCGAGCATAGGTTCTAGTCAATAGGAAGCGTAACTAATTCTTGACAGCCATTCGAGTTTTCGAGGTTTTTATAACCTTATAAACGTATATTCAAGTGTTATAAGGAACATGGCAACCTGCTAGCTAACAAATTTTGAATATGCGCGCACAATCGTCATCTTTTCTGAGTTCGTTCCAGCCAATACAGTCAATAAGGAGACTGAAGGTCACAAGTTTTTGCCCTCTGAGATCAAAAGTGCTGACACTGTTTGCCCGTTCTTGTTGAGATGTTTTTGGTTTGGTTCTGTGTAGTATAAACTAATTTTATACGACTGTTCGTTATCTAATTCAATGTAAAGTATAAAACGCAGTTTTCAGAACTGTCACTTATACTTCCTTCTACAATTTTAAAATTTTAGAGCAAACTTATCAGGTTTGGCTTATACTATTTGTCTTGTTATTATGTCTACACTGACGTTATTTACTTATGATGCTTTTGACTCCTGAAATATCAATCACATTTTGACAATTTTAGAAACATATGTCGCGAATATCAAAATATCAAAAGATTATTAAAAATGTCAACTTCTGAAAAATCTACCTGGAAAGGAATGGAACATACATTGTAACTTATAGCTGTGGTACCAACAATGGATAAATTAAGATATTTTATATTATCTTAGTTTCAAAATTTTTGAATTATATAATAAATATGAATGTTGCTACATGTTGCAGCAATTTTTAGTACTGTCAAAATGACAAAAACACGATTCCATATGAAATTGTACCACAATTGTACTAACAATATGTATAGAATATGTTTATATGATATATTATGATTTTCCTAATATGCTTAATATTTATATATTGACATCAGATGTATTTTTAGGGGGACAACAACCTCAGCAAATTTTTAGTCCCGGGCAGATCATTAGGGCACCTGGCGTTTTACCTGCAAACATACAGAACGTTCAAAGTCTGCAAACAGTTCAATTACCCAATGGTCAAAGCGTGGCTGTGAGACCTACTATTCCGCAGGTTGTTCAATTCCCCATGCAGCAGACTATACCAGTGCAAGTACCAATATCGTCTGGCAATGGTCAAACCATATACCAAACAATACATTTTCCGATTCAACTAGCCACAGCTGTGCCCAACATTATTCAAACACAACAGATTGTACCGCAAGTAGCGAATATTATTACACCTAACGGTCCCATACAACAAGTACAAATTGCCAGTTCTGTGGCAACACCTCAGCAACAGAGTCCAGCTTCGCAAAGTGTAACTGTACAAGCTGAATCACCCCAACCACTTACCTTTACCGGCGCAAATGGACAGCAGTTTACGATAATTCCCGCCACCAATCTGCAGCAAGTCAGAAGTACGAATCTAGGAAACATAATTCAAGTACCTAATATACAAACGATACCAATGCAAAATATACCAGGTAAAAATGCATTTCTGTTAAAATTAGAACTGCATGTTTTAAACAGTGTTGATTGTTGATAGGCCTCGGGAACGTACAGGTGATCACTCAACCCACAGCAGCGCCGCAAGTTACAGTAGGTCAACATATCCAACAAGATCCAACAGATCCCAGCAAATGGCAAATATTGCAAACCACAACGCAGCCGCAAGCGACCGCTGTGACTCCCGGTGTTGTGGTTAATACAACCACGGAAGCGAGTGTGACACCACCTGCCGGTGATGCGAGTCAAGACGCGTCACACAAAACAAAGAGTTCGGCGAATGGCTTGCACCTGCCCGAATTGTGCGGAAGGCGAAAGGCATACGGATCGTAAAAAACAGCATATATGCCATATAGCTGGATGTAATAAAGTTTATGGCAAGACGTCACATTTAAGGGCTCATCTTCGGTGGCACACCGGGGAGAGGCCATTTGTTTGCACATGGTTGTTTTGCGGAAAACGATTCACGCGATCTGATGAACTACAACGACACAAAAGAACGCATACAGGAGAGAAAAGGTTTCAGTGCCCTGAATGCAGTAAGAAGTTTATGAGATCTGACCATCTATCGAAACATATCAAAACTCATCAGAAAGCAAAGGATTACAGTAAGTGTCTTAACAGTTTTTTTTTTTTTTAAGTTCATGGCAAATTAACATGGATAGTAGAATCGTAGATATTATTAGAAGGTAGTTGGTAACTTATTAAATTATTCCTGTCAGAAAACCTAGATTTATTTAAAAAATTAAAATTTACTTAACTTTTAATTCTTCCAGACTTTGTTTAAACATAACCTATTTACAGTTAATGTTGTGAGTAAGAAACATGGGGTGGCAATAATTGTAAAATTCTTTGGAACATTAGAACACTACATACCTGAAATAGCAAGATGTTGTTTGCCTAAACTCAATATTTTACACTTTCTGCTACGTTCTAATGAGTCTAAATTTTCTGATTGGGACTAATGCTTGGGTAAATGTATTGATAAAGCTTTTGTACATCCAAAGGACGTTCCAAATGTTCAACAAAAATTGTGAAATATGCAAATTATGTTCACATTGACTACAGAAAATATGGTGTGATAATGGTTAGAATTTAGAAACTTTTGCATGCATTACATAGTACTGTAGATTGTAATTGGTTTGACTATTTTGGGAACAAATCCAAAGTCTACCTTAAGCAACGTTTTCACCGGAGGAACCAAAGATATTGTATAGATAGACATGTAATCACCCCAATTTGTCTCCAACATAGTTTATTCAACATATCCACATCCAGACAAACTTCCACTACTTTGTGTTTACATGTTGAATTAAGTTTAGACATAATAAGATATTTATGAATAGGCCACAGCAAGATTACATATACTTTAGAAAGAGATAAGATAGAAATGTGGTACTATTTTCTAAACTAGGTCAATTTGGATAATGTAAATCAGATAATGTCGTCCAAGTTACTAATACTAGAAAGTACTTTTCAAACTAGGTCCATACTATTTTTCATCCAAGCTTCATACTAGACTTGTGCACTAGAACGATTTTTGGGACTGCCAACTAAATTTAAATTATCGCGTCGTAATAACCAATTATGACGTAGTATCACTTTCTCTGGTTACAGAGTTCGTATATTTTATTGTTCCAATATTTTTAACAGTTTTATTCGTTTGCCACGATATTTTACAACATGTACCCCATATAGTTGAAATTCACGCGTTCTTTAAATGAAATAGCTATTTTTTCGTATAGGTAATACACGCTACCATTTAGTACGAAAGATGTAATAGATGTAGCTCATGTTTGAATAAAACCGGGGAAATCAAGCAGAAATTAGTATGTAATCTAGTGAATCTAGTATAGATTTTTTTCTATGCGAAGCAAGTATAATGTAAATCAAGCTGGACGTGTTTAATAGAGTCCGACACCTAAGAGCACAGATATACCTAATAGTTTCTAACTTGGCTTGAGAATACAGTTGTGCACTGGTTGTGTACATTGGAGATATTCTTACTGTATTCATTGCAAAAAAAGTAAATAATTTATGAATTGTAAACAATAAAATAATAAGTAACCTAAAATAATTATGTAGTTAGTGTTTAATATTTCGAATAGCATTTGCAAAATAATTTATATCTTGTTTTTTACAATTATTTTTGATTTATTAATATACACAGCACTGTTCGCTAGTGGATAATATTTATATTTTGTCTTCAAGGTTATATACGAGTAAGGCATGTTGGAGAAAAATCATTTTCAATATAATAAATACATGCTTGTTAGGTGTAAAACAAAAACATGCAGTTTGAGTGAGATACACAAATTAATTATTGCAGTAATTAACAATCAATAAAAAAATAAGTTATATGAGTGTTTGTGGAATTCAAAGCACATAATAAAATATAAATTCCGAAATGAAAAACAGTATTTGGGCCATTCAGGCAGAAAAGAGATGAATAAATGGACAGAAGGTTAGAAGAAAAATTAAAAATAGCTTTAAAATAGCGCATTCTCTAGTGAAAGGAAGAGAAGCGAAAAATAAAGGAATTCGAAATCGATACAAACAAAGTCGTGTCTTTCTTATGCTGCCAGAAAAATGCACTACTGATACCTTAATTGCTCGAGTGGAAATGATTAGTTTATAGATGTTCTCCAAAGTGTCTTATTTATGGCAACATGAACAAACAACGCAACAAAAAGATTCCAACTATTTCTTCGGTGAAAACGTAGTTTTATAAAAAACAAAAGAAAACTTCTATATTTAACAATGAATTTCTTGTCTTATTTTTTGGAACAACCTGTATGTACAAAATGAGTTGAGTTTTTTACAAGCTATTTAACATGCATGTTATATATTATCATGTTTAAACTGCATTTTGCACGTGTTTCAAAAAAAATACATTCAACTTATTCGAATTGCAGCAGTGACAAATTAGTTTTTAGCATGCAGTAGATAATAGTTGTACGAAATGGGCCATTAGTTACTACAACACTTCTACACTAACCATGTACAGAGCGTTCACTTTATCCCTAAAACCCTAGGATCACAATAATAGGCAACCCAAATAACTGGCTATGGATTATTAACTTATTATTATTGCTATTCAATTAGCGAAGAGATAAGACGAGCAGTGTTGCAGTTGCCACTTTTATCGGGTTAGCATGCGCGACTTATGGCCGTATTTACAGCACTATCAATTTACAGAGAGGGCGCCGCTTCAGTCAGTGTTCTGACAGTAATTATTAAGTAGAATTCCTCCAGAAATAATGTTTAATTAACCCCAAATATGCTTGATGACTCATGAGTCATGACGCTTCTGGAGTAACCTGAACGTGCTTTTTTTTAATTGAATTTATTGTTATTTGGTTTGTTTCTTGCTGTTTTGTTATTTAATAATAACTTCTTTATCATTTTGACTCCAACTTCACATGAGATCACAGTGTAGCAGATGCTAAATAACCGTTATTCTGTGTCGTCGACAGAAAGTATTACTTGTTACTGCGTTATCTCTTCGCTGATTCACTCTTCAGTGAATTAGGTATTATGGGCGCAAATATAAACAACTGATGATAGCTGACCGATTTACAGTCAGTAGACTCGCGATTCTGTGAACTAGTCACATTTTTCAGCCTTTCACATAAATCAGTATTCATATATTTGCGAGGCTACTGTATTATATTTTTGTTATTAATAATCAAAGGGAAATTATTTAGCTAAAGTAGGAACATTTCAATTGTTACGGAATCCATAGAGTACTTAGAATAGGTAGCTCGTGTAGTACCGTACCTCGTGTAGGATGATTTGTAATTATTTAGCTTTTCATAAATAAAGTGAATTAGGCCAGTTTTACACATAACTATTGCATAATTTAGTGGGTTGTTAATATTGCAATGGGAAATTCCTGCATTTTTAGGCGAGGTATCGTTTTGCATCAAACAGTATTTCTTGCCCAATATTATATATATCCATAAGAGAACACTTATGTTGCCATTCTTATTTCGAAAGTGGAACATTTCGTTTACCATACGTATACTAGTATAATATTTGTTATAACGGAAATATTACCTCCCTTATGCGCATTGAATACATTAAGCTTTGAAGATACTTGTGCTGTAGTAAATAATGTTGCTATGTTTTCATCTTTTGAGACACTCGCATATCCTTGACGCAGAAATTAGAACGGGTTCTAGGGTCGGGAACCATTTTTTTTTTTTGGAAAGAAAAGTTTCAAATTAATACCCATTTATAGGTTTTCTGTTTATGAGATTTAGTATTTCTAAAGGAAAAAGTTAGAAAATGTATATTTTTCAAAAATTTTAGTCCAACGTCACAACTGTTCCGCCAAATAAAAAATTAGAGATTCTGTTTTGGGATAGTCTTATAAAACTTACTTTAGCATTTCTGCAGACTAGTTAATACTTAATAATTGTATTGTAGGCAATTATTAAATAATAATCATACTAAAAGTCACTTAAATACTAACCAAAAACCATTAAATGATAACCTGACATACAGTCGGTGACAATATTGTTAGTACAGACATGATTATACTGTTGGTGTTTTCTTGGTTTTGGTGGATATCTTGCATTGAATTAAATAAAAAATAACATTTTCATAGTTTTTATTGAAGTGACGTTTCGCTTTCTCAATTAACGATTAACTTAAAAACATTTTTTTCGATTCTACTGAATTTTTATTTTATTTTTTCAAAACATCCATACTTTAAACTAAAACTTAACTGACATTTTTCTTGGATTATTTTTTTTTAAAATTAATTAATATATAGCGTAAATGATTTTAATAATCAAATCAACATGATTAACAGACAGAACAAAAATTTAAGCAAAACAATTTTATTTATTTGCTTAGTTTTGTTGGTGGTTTTTGTTTTGATAAAGTTTTCTATAAACTTGTTTTACTTTGTTTTGTTCTGTGTTTTAATCATATTTAAAATATATACAAAGTTTATCCCTGTACCCACAATATTGTCCCCGACTATATGTGACACTGGGCGAACGCAAAAATGCGTCAGTTTTTATTGACCAAAACAGTTGTGACGTCTTAGGATATAATTTTAAATCTATCATATTTGGAATTGGTTCTACTCACAAATATGAAACCCAAATATCGAATTGTTTTTGGGCATTCGTCATTGTATCACACAAACATGAAGTCAGTTTTTGTATAACTTGTTGAGGACCCGACTCTATTGGTTAATATTTATTATCCAGTCCGTGTATTACTCGTAACAACAATTGTCCAATAAAAAGGTGTAAAACCCCACAATTTTATTCACATTGGCCTCTATGATGTATCTTCTTTGTTCTAATTGCGAGTTTTCAATCGTGTAACCCTCGAGAACAATGAAGGATTTTGTATGTTGAATGGAATTAGTTTATTGGTTAAATGTTTTAAATTCAAATACCCATCTCCAAAAAATATTTAGAAAGGATTTTAAATAATGTTTGCTATGTAAGAATTATAAATAGGTATTTTTTAATTCCTATATAATTCTATAATTGGTATATAATTTATTTAATATTACCCCAATTCATTTTTACTCGACCGCTTGCAATGTATTGCATGAAATGTTGTACAATGTTCGCAGCGTCATACAACCGAAACAGAGCAGGAAGAAGAACAGTGGACGATAGAAAACTCGGAAAATAAAAGCAACTATAGCAGATGGATCAGTCCAAATATAAAATATGAGATCATCCAGAGAAATTCTTTGCAGGTAGCTCCTTTGTAATGTCAAAATTGAATTTAAAGTAGAACCTCTGAAAATTTACTAGCTTTAATTGAAGTTATATTTTTATCTGTCACCAGTCTTTTGTTTCGATCAATTTACTTGGAAAACACTGTACAATTCTATATAAATTATGATACACGTATTGATTTTTAATTGAAAGAGTAGTAAAAGTATTCATGTATAAAAAATAAAGTATTTTTACTTTTTACTAATGCAACGGAATATATTGCATAATTTAAATGATGTAATAGATATTGCTTAGTTTTAACATCAAATTTACTTTAAAAATATTACGGTGGGTATGTTGCAAGAGTTCTTCTTCCTTCTATGCTAAACTTGCTCAAAAATTATATTAAAGTAACGCTAAAAAGTTCTTCTTTTTTCAGGAAGCAGCAACTTCGACACAATCGGTATCATCAGATAGTTCCAGTAATGAAGAAAAGATGATTATTACAATAAATGGTTCTGAAGGAGACGAGTTAATTATTCCAGATCCTTTAGATAACTAGTATTGTTTGCATGTGATAAATAAAATGTAAATAGTTGTAATGTATGTATATTATATATATACAAGTTTTGACTTTTTGTAAATATGTATATAAAATTTGGACTTTAAAAATATATTTTTATATTTATATTACCTACGTCAGTTTTTTATATTGTTCCTACTGGAATATTCCCGTAAAAATAATACATTCCGTACCATTTCCTTTATGCTATTAATAGAAATGTATGCAAAATATAACATTTATTATAAAATATATAAAATGTCACAAAACAATTCAATTTCTTATACTATGTACTTCAACCATATGCTTTTTATAACCCTCTCGGTAGTCAAAAACTTCAGGGCATAAATGACAACAATATAAATTAAGCAGGTCTGAATGCACTAACCGTACATGATATTTCAATGCTGATTGATTGGAATAAATTTTTCCGCAATGGGGACAATTGCCGCACTGCGAACTGTGGTGTGGTTGAATTTCTTGCATTGGACGGACGTTAACTATACCTATATCACTTGCTACATTTGGAAGATCAATGGTAACTTCTATACTTTCTTCCTCAGTTTTTATTACTGAAGGATTACCGGTATGCTGTTCACTACCAGAGATTGCAATTGAATGTTCTATGGGCACCTTTTGCTTGGAATTATGTTTATCCGATTCTGCTTGTTCAGATGTTTTCTGAACTATTAAGTGTTTTACCAATTCTGAATTTACCAAATGCTGGTCACCATAAGTCATTGAAGTATTAGTTCCTATAAGTAGATAGACATATATTTTAATGAATTATATTTCTTTATTAAAAATGATATTGTTAATTTATCTGAAAATTTAAGTACAATACACGTAACTATTAAAGCTTAATAAACTAAAACTACAAGTAACCTGCAATAGTTACTTACATAAAACTGAAATTTTCATTGTTTGTGATTTGTAGCATACATTTTGCTAAAATTTTATATTTTATTAGATACGAATTTTTTTATTTATTCTTGTATTTGCAAGATATAATTAGTCTATTGTTCACCTATGATTTTACAACGTTAATTCTAACAATTCGCAAATCTACCTCAAAATGTGGATTTCTATTCAATTAACTTACCTATATTGCTACTTAAAAGTGATCTCTCTAAGATACTTTGACTATCTTTTGTCTCTAAGACAGTTTCCAAAATAGATGCAGGTTTTTCACTTAAATTTGAATAGGTTCCCAAATTCTCATTCATATCGGATTGTAAATGCAGATCATCCATTTCCATTTTCACTTTCTCTACACACATAACATCTTGATTTTCTTTTAAAGAATTCATTTGAGATATTCTTTTGTCTTTCACTATATTTACTTGTGCAGAATCTAGATTTCGAGCTGAATAATCACATTTTTTAGGAGGCTTAGTGATAAATTTTGCTTTTTTAGGAATAGGTTGAGATGTTTCTGATTCCTTCAATTTACTAGTTTTTGTTCCTTTTGGTGCTGTTGTTCGTATTGAAAAATCTGTGCAACCAATTAACCCAGAGACCTGTAAAACTTCTCCAGTTTGTAAAAAGGAATGTAACCGATCTTTAGCAACAAGAACTTCTCCATGGTACATAAATTTCAAAATTGCCAGCAAGTCATCATATAAGACATCTTTTAGAATTACTATTGGATGAGGACAAGGATTTTCCTAAAAGCATACTGTGAAAATGCATTCCTTACTCGTCATAAATATTACTTTAAAAACACTTCTAAAATATGGACTACAAGCTGACAATATAATTTTATGAGCTTTAACATTTATTCCTTCAGTAGTTAGCGTAACATCTGCTAAGTCTTCGGTCGCTTGAAGACTTTCAAATGCCGAAATAAGGCTAGATTGAAAATTGTTCCACTTCAAACAAAATTGATCAACAGCCATTATTTTTAATGTAAGATATCACAGATTGCACTTTTAAATTATAATTTACAAATCAACAACAATTTACAAAAAAATAGTGAAAAAATCATATAACAGCAATAATTAAATACATAAATAATTCTGAAACACTAATGGTATACCACCATGTGATACGTCAACAATATTTCTTGTCACAGTTGTCAATTGATTATAAAATTTTCCTAGAGATGGCGGCAGCAGCTGAAATCAAATAAGCTGCGTTCAACCAATTTGCTCACACAGCAAATCATGTTGGTCCCAGATCATTTGATAAAACTATACTGTACCTATGGAGTAGCTAGAAATTACTTGTTACCTTGTTGGCCTTTGCACATAGCTTTGTGAACAAACCTGTTCGTATCTTAAATCGCTACAATTGCTAAATCGGCTGAATAAAAAACTTGTAATCATAATTCCTTGGGATCTTTATCACAATTTCTACATACACAGATAAGTAATTGCTTCATATAAAACATATTTTATCAATAATAGAAGGAATGGGCTTTTAAGTAATTGTTAAATAATATTCCAAGTTACAGTCTTGTTATAGCATACTAGTATCCATAGTATGCACTATGGACAACAGAAATGCGGGTTGCACTTTAGGTAGGTACTTATTAAAATTGCATATTATTAAACGTTCGTTCTAGTACATTTGTTTTTTCCGAAAATAAATATAAATACATTGATTACAGATCTAGACTGGTTAAGAAGAGTGACTGTTAATTTAAATGCTGTAAACGAACAAGCAAAAAGAATAGTTGCGTCTAAAGTTTTAGAAAACGCAGAATACCAAGCTGCTTGGCTTTTAAAGGCAATTACATGCATTGACTTAACTAC
Source organism: Protaetia brevitarsis (assembly GCA_004143645.1). Taxonomy (NCBI): domain Eukaryota; kingdom Metazoa; phylum Arthropoda; class Insecta; order Coleoptera; family Scarabaeidae; genus Protaetia; species Protaetia brevitarsis. Next base: position 74,150 of record RXPK01001700.1, on the reverse strand, counting down.
TTTGGCCGGGGACGATACCTTCAGCAACGTGTGTCGTTTGTGTCAAAAAGTAAATATGTAAATGTAATATGCAATTAGAAATGCGTATTATTTTGTGTATAGTTGGTTGCGTATGTCATATACGCACTAATGTCAATATACACAATGTAATATACTGGGTTTCCATAAAATAGTAAGCTGCGGGCCATTTAATACTACAGGGTCTTCATTTTATCCAGAAAGCCAGTTGAACACAAAGATAAAGCCAAGTAAAATAACACTAGTTGTCTGCTCCGGATAATCAAAGTTGCTAACTTAGTACTGTAATAGAGGTAGGATAAATACCGATGCACGTGTTTAACTATTTAATTTGGAATGACGTCAGATACTGCACCGTTGTTAGATATGCGATTTATTATTAAATAGATACGGTGATCTATATTACTAAAGGCAATTATTTTTGTAGGTATGTGCATTACAGGTATTACCATTTCTAGTTTTAATAACCGAAAAATATGTCTACAACGGTTTATTTGATTTAGGAAGAACGTTAAATGTTTAAATTAATAACCAATGAAATACGAAACTCGAATGACTTTGCTTTATTAAAAGGCCTGAGGGTAGTAGTTTCGTGCTTTAGCACATCGTCAGCTCGTATAGGGATTACTTACTAATTTGTTTAAACGTTTACCCATTAGATAATTTCTTTAAAAATTTAGTTTAAAATTATAAATATATAGTAAATTTGTATAAATTTTACGTAACCTTTGTGGTAAAACGTTTTCAGGTGTATAGTTCTTTTTAAATATTTAAAGTTACTATTTGTATTTATATTTTACATAAATTACGAATATTTATTTCCACACTTAAAGTCTAATAAAAATAAAATAACACTATTAAAAACACTAATATTAAATAACCAAAGTACTTCCAAAAACACTTATTAAACTAAATTCATTTAAATACCGGTTATATACTTATTATACTTACTACTATTTATTTCCACTACAAACTGTCTTGTCTCCTAACACGTAGACTTCCGCGGTCGTTGTCCAAACTATCTGCTAGGCTTCCGGGCTGTAACCACGTCTGGATCTTCCTCTGGCCGACGTTTTGTCCACAATCTTATGGAGCATCTTCAGGGCTGCTACTCCTGCTGTTGACCTAAAGCTACAGCTTGCCTGAGCCAATGAACAAACATCTGGTTGTTACTATATATGCTTAAGGATCCTGCATAAATTATTACTTTAATGATTAAACACCAAGAAGTATGGCGGTCATTAAGGGTTAGCAACTCCAGAAATACGGATAGTGGGTAAGACGACCAAGGGAAAAAAGAGTTATAATTATTTTCCCTTGGTCGCCTTAATCACTATCCGGATTTCTGGAATTCCTAACGACCGCCATACTTTTTGGTGTTCCCATTAAAGTAATAATTTGTGCTGTATCCTTAAGCATAATAGCAACCAACAGTTTGTTCGTTGGCTCAGACAAGCGTTGCCATATTCCTGAAGACCTCATATGTGAACTCATAATATTTGGGACACAAGATTAATTATTAATACTTACAAAATACTGTAAGTAATGTTATTGTGTTCACTACAAAAATGCATTTTGCGAAAATACCGCGAGAGAGTCTGGATATATTAGGACGAATGGCAAGTCTAGTCTGCATGCACTATCCACTTTTCGTTTTGTATATGTAGATTTACATATAAAAAGCGTGTACTGGTGTAGACCAAATGAATAAGCCTTAGATATACAGCAGTGTTTTTCCATAGGCTGTTCGCCCAATACCAGAAGATCTTTTGAATTTTTTTGGATTCGAGTATGGCAAAGACTGTCCAATTAGAACTGCTGCAGTTTGTGTTTATCCATCCAAAGTAAAATCTGCAGTAGACACATTAACAAAACTTGGACTCCAGGATAAAATAAATGTTGCTTCTGGTACAACAGTGTTATTGCTAATTACGAATTACACAATATTGCATTCATAATCTTTTTCAGTTGCCACTGGCTTTCCTTGCGGACAAACGCCACTTTCAACGAGACTACTCGAGATAGAATTTGCTGTTAAACAAGGCGCTAATGAAATAGATATAGTTATTGATCGAAGCCTTGTATTGACTGGTAAATGGGACACTTTATACGATGAAATTAAGCAAATGAGGTTGGCATGTGGGGATGCTCATATGAAAGCTATTTTGGCTACTGGAGAATTGACAAATTTAACTAATGTGATAAACAACATATTTTGGTAAAATTGATTTTGATTGAATTTATTTAGGTATATAAAGCATCGCTGGTTGCAATGATGGCAGGGGCCGATTTCATCAAGACGTCAACTGGGAAGGAGAGTATTAATGCAACTATACCATATGGTATTGTTATGGCTCGAGCAATAATCGATTATTATGATAGAACAAATATCAAGGTATATATATTGCATTTCTTGGCTTTTATCTGGAATATAATCAATGCTATAATTGCGACTATATAACTTGTAACATATATTTTTAATTATTTTTTATAGGTAGGGCTGAAGCCTGCTGGTGGTATAAGAACAAGCCAGGATGCTATCAATTGGCTCGTTATGGTCAAAGAAATGCTGGGAAATGAATGGTTAACGCCAGATTTATTTCGTTTCGGAGCTTCAGGTTTGCTGGCAGATATTGAGTACAAATTATACCAAATTGCGACAGGGAAAACAGCGATACCTTACGAATTTTCCATTGGTTAATTTACACTAATGATGCATATTTTACATACGTAAAATTTGAACTGTATAAATAAAAGCTTGATTACTGTATAACTTGGTTTTGCGAATCCTGATATTGTCTTTATTTAATATATAATTTTTCTCTTAGGTAACACTTATTTTGTTGCCAAAAAATATTCATGGCGTTTTTATATGGAATATATAATACGTTTATGCTTCAACCTTAAAGTTAGTAAAAATAATTGCGGGTAATTTAGATTTGGCTATTTGGGGTTGTTGTGTCGATAATTTTAATATTAAACAGCCCAGCATGTTCTAACCATTTTGTAACGCAAACGAATTATTAAATTATATTCCAAAGAAAGGAAATAAAACTATTTGTAATATGAACTTACATTAGTAAAATTAATGACTACTACCAAAATGTTAGCTTTTCATCCGAAAGATTCTTAAAAGTTCATCATCTACAAAGTCTATAGGATGTTTTCTCTTCGTATATGAATGCGGAGTTTTACCGTTGAGCACATTATAAAGAATATTTACTAGGGACAGTATGTACCTTCCCGCTCTCGTCCATTTTTGGAATCGCAGTTTATAAATGACCGTGCTCGTTTCTTTGTAGCAATGGGTTAAAAATATCGAAATTATATAACATTTAACCTATATAGCATGAATGCTTTTGGTTCCAATTGATAAACGTTAAACCACGTTGGGTACATACATTCAATAGCAGGTGTAGAAAAGCTTAGTATAATAATAAAAGAAACAAATAAAAAATCGTAAGAAATTTCACAACGCAATATTCAAATCAACAAAAATAATTTTGGGAAATTTGAATTTTGTTTAGTGAAAGTAATACTATGTCCTAAAATTGTCTTTTGAATTTGATGTTAAAATAAAGCTATAAACAGGTCCCAGGAAATGTGTTCGTGAGTAATAAATGCACTAAGTGCATTAATTGCTTTATAGGACTTTTACCAAAATATTTTAAGTTAAAAAGGACAATCAACGTGTAAATCGCAACAAATAAAACGTAAAGAACTCGTTTCATAAGGCCTTCCTATACTTGTTTTATTGTTTGAAAAACTCGATGATGAAGCTGCCCCTGTAAAAGTAGTTCTTTTATATAGATAGGTACTATTTTGCTATCCTTTTACTGCTTATGAACAAAATGTTGACATTTCTAACGTTTATTATTAGAATATAAAACATATATATTTTATTTTATCAATGTTGACCTCATGATATATCAATAGAAAATATATTTATGTATATAATATCCTTGAGCGATAATTCTGTTTTTAAGTTGACCTTATAGTAATGTAGATAATTAGAGATGAATTTTAATTTGGGATTGTAGGTCAATTAAAATAATTAAATCAATCAATACATTTGGTGTTTAATTATAAAAGTTGCGTCGTTTCGTCGTTGATTAACATCTTCATAGGCATAATACTTGTAAAACTAGAATAAGCTTGATTAATACATTTTTTTATATTTATTTTTAATATACAATTATTAAAAAAAAAAATATTTGCTACTTCTAAACATAAAGATCAGTATATATGAGTACACAATACATGATTTAAGAAAACGATACACACGTATTGCTGTGGTAGACTCCCCGTTGTTCGCGAGTGTATTTTAAGTCACATAGATTTTGTCTTGTTTACACCGTTCAGCCAATTGTCAATTTACCGAGAATTTTGCACAAATTTAGGTTTTAAGTTTGTATAGTTTTAGTTTAAGAGTTAATTGTATGATTTAATTAGTTAAGTGTTAAGTTTTTTTTTAAATTAATTCCATCCATTTATTTTTCTAGCTTTTGCTAGTTCGATTTAATGTTTATTCTACTAGATTTTGTCGGTGAATTGTGCGTTTGTGTTGTTGTTTACGATTGCGTTGTAAAGTTTTGTCAGGCAGTTCCCTGGTCGACTATTGACGTGAGTAGACGTACTTTTGTAAATCATTGTTGCCATTTTGTAATCCATTTTGATTGAAATAGCATTGTCCTATTATAATTTAGAATCAAGCACAGTGTTTAATTTAGGCCAGAACCTTCAGTTCACGGTTTTTTCTGCACCTTTGTAATTAAACCCATTTTAAATAATAAAAATTGATTGTTAATTATCTTCGTTGGGTTATAAAATTCTGTTATTTTATTTTATATCGAACCTTTTCAATTTTTCGGGTATTTAAGAAAGTCTGATTTCATTCACTCACAATTTACTTTTCGTGATTAGATTCAAGTTTTAATTCGCGAGGGTAACTCTGAGGTTAATAGTTTTTTAGCTAATTTAAATTTCTTTTTCCTTGTTAATTTCATTTTGCATTTTCAAGTCAATCAGTACACAGCAGTATGTAAAACTGGTATATAAACTGCAAATCTTCGAACCAAATAAACGCTATTTTTACCATTTAAGAAAACATCATTGGATATTATTAAGTGACGCACTTAAAATGAACTATTTCAAAATAATAAACATTAGGCAAATGAATAACATGCAAATATAAAGAAATTTTGACCCTAATACTAAACAAATGAATGAAGTGGAGTTAACAAATTTTAACACGTCTATAGATTAATATATAAATTGAGTAAGATGCAGGCAACATTTTATGAAATTTAATTGTTATATACTACATTGTAGTGATGTTGTTACTTTACGTTAGCAGCTACAATCTGCTTCTGCTACTTTTGATTAGCATTTTACAAAAGCTGCTAATTTTGTAGCAGTTTTCCTTAAATAGCGGTATACGTTAAACAGATAAACTGTTTCTACAACTTTGCAGACCACCCCAAAGTATCTTTTGTTACCGCTATCCACTCAATATTTATATGTATTTATATTGCGGACGACTCTATTTGATTCAGTAGCGAGTGGAGATACATGTACTACATACGCACGTTGTAGTTACTTATACAGACAAGCGACGAACTCGTCTAGTTTGGCTCCGATTTTTTTTAGAAGTTTGAAGGTTTGAAGGAGCTAGCGGAAGAGGGGGTGGTCGCAGTATATGCAAAAATTACATTGATGTAGGGCCAGCCGTTTCGAGGCTTGCTGCTCGGTTGATCGAGTCATCTCGTCAGTGCTTGGCACTGTGCGGGAAGAGTCTCCCACTATCACAAGCAAGCGCTTGAGTCAGAGACAGAAGGTCGTCGAAGATCCACTATGAAAGTTGAAAGTAAAAACATATGTAGAGGACCGTCGCATACGGACTTCGGTTTAGCACTTCTCCGCCCAAAAAAATGGGTTCAAGAATATCTAATATTTATTAATTATAATAATAAAGTGTAGCATTATTCTAGGATGACATCACAAATTACTATAGTATTTCAAATCAAAATGAACTACCATTCATATCTCTCTTAGGTTAAAACTATGAAAATAAAATAATAAATATAATAAGGGAGTTATTCTTGAAAAATACACCATAATAGTGTTATTTCAAGTAAAAAAAACAAGCCATTTGCTTCGGTAAACAACAAAGAAAATAAAAATTGTGTTTCCCTTTCGTTGTAAGAAATACGTGGGGTTATGCATAAAATATCCATTATTTTTTACTCGACGATCTTCGCTTAAATAACTCATGTGCTCTGTGCTGTTGTTTTCGTCGATATAAAATCACAAAAACACCTGTACTAAACAAGTGATTCATGTACGTCCAGTTTAAAAACTAAATATATGCAATTCTGAAGGAAATACGTTAGTATTTATAGTTAGGTAGATAAGTATTCCTGATAAGAACTTAATATATTTTTCATTTTAAAATGGCTTCTAAATTTGCGTACATTAAATTTTTGTGTGCCGGTATTATTTTGGTCAGGGCCATTATTACAACCGCGGTTTAAACCGTAGATGAATAATCTTCGGTTTAAACTTCACTTCAGACTTACAATCGATATAAATAATAAAAAAGAAAACTTGACCTTGTCATATTTATTCGCGATTGTAATAATGGCCAAGCTGAGCTAAACTGATTTAAAACTTTGTAATTTTAATAAAATGGTGGAGAAGCGGGAAGGGGGAGGGGAGTTGCCCCGTGGAGGACCTTGGAAGATTGGGCGTACAAATTTTCAAGTATGTTAGGCAATCATTAACAAGCAGGTTTATAACTTCTAAAGATTCTTGTAATTAATAGAAAAGATCGAATGCATATGGGACTAAAACGTTTTTATTATATCAGGTATATTAATATAATATATGTATAGCATAAATAAACAATAATATAATAATAACAATAACAGAAGAGCAACAATGTTTAACGAATATCTATGGAACATATAAGTACAGTATAAGTACATAAATATATCGTTATACTTATATACAACATTAGCTAGTAACATCGAAAATTAAAAGGTAATATCGCATAACGCGTATGACACTGATAAACACTGGTCCTTAGAATAAAGTTCGATAATCAGAGTTCTGGTTATTGTTCGTCGGTGCTGCTCTTCGAGTTAAAGCCGCCTTTTGGATGTGCGTCATATTTGAACATGTGAAGTTTTCCAAATCTGTCATAATAGCCGTATTGTCCTTGCACATGTCCATCATTATCACGCTCTTCAAACCTAAATTGCCTGTTCACCCTATAAAAGAATTGATTTTAATTATAACACGTGTAGCTGTTATTAAGATCTTAGCGGTTGTTTTTAAGATGAATATTACACTGTATAAAAGTTTTTTGACAAAGATGTTTGATAAAATATCTTTGAGCTTTTCTTACATTTTTTTCTTATCATAGAATCTTTTATAAAAAGATTATACAAAAAAGTTCTTTGTGAAATATCTTTTATCAAAGAGCTTTCTATATTCATAGTGTGATATCCGTCTTAGCGCTTTCATTTTAGATTATTAATTTATAAGTAATAAGTCGGCTTCTGAAAGAGTTCTTAAGCGACTAGTATTTTTATGTTACTCTAGTGTTTTGAAATCAAAATTTTCAAAACCCGCAAATAAAAAAAACAAAATAATGAAAGCGCTCATGACAACGATATTGTTTTAATTATTTTTTTTTACTTCTGGTAAAGATTTTTATTTTACGTGGAGCTGTTCTTCGAAATTCGGATTTAATTTTCGCTTTAGATTTTCGTGAAACAATTATCTCGAATCTGGAGTTGCTATCCGAAATCTGGGGTTTTGGTTCTGATACTCGAAATAATATAGTAATAACAACATAATTATGATTTTTATTTACCTGAGATGGAGGTAATTTTCATATTTAGGAATAAAACAAAATCAAAAATGATAAATTTGAAATTATGTCCTAAGACTTCACAATTGATTACCAAATAAAAAACTTAATAAAACTCCTAGTGTCACATGTAGCAGGTGTGATTTAGAATGGTTTTTGGTTCAGTGATTAAGTGACACTTAGTATAATTATTTAATATGAGTTATACAGAAATAAAAAAAGGTCATGAACAAATTTGTTTTTTATTCAAATCAAATTTCTACCTATAGCATTCTAACAGATCAAGATTACTGTTTGACTTCAACTTTAAAAAATGTTACTAGTGCATGTCCTAGCAATAATTTTCTTTTTGATTTCTATAGGCGTTGCATTTCTTGATTATTCAAATTTGACATATGCATCAAAATAGGAAACTTTTTTACCTAATCTATCTTATATTTTGATTATATCCCTATATGAAGTAAATGGGAATTTCATTCCAGATATGCCACAATTAAATTTACATATATTAACAAAAAATTTATAGAAGAATTTATAATTAATGCGTGTTGGTATATGCGGACGTATTAAATACTTTAGAATTTGAGAAAATATGCTAGATGGAATAGGTTGCACTTAATCAATACTTTAAGAATAGGTACGTCTTTCTTTTTGACTGGAAAACAAAAAGTGCTAGCCAGATTCGCACTTATACTTAGAATTAGTATATGATTATTGATATTGATGTTAATAAGCGTAGATATGAGCCTAAGATGTTTGTTTATTAATAAAAATTATGCAAATGTAAACGAATGTGGGCACAGATTTTCTAAAAGATTTGAGTGATGAATATTGAGCATACGGAAGTAAATTACAAGTATTGACCAAGACACCTAATCAAACAAAACAACACTAAACTACAAAAATTAAGAAAAAGAACACAATAAAAAGAAATGAAAAAAAACAAGGAATTGGGGGAGTCAATACCCCAAACTTATGGTGGAGGAGCTTGGTCTAATTTCTAACGAATGATACCGTAATTCGCAGACATTCTATTTTAGAGATTAAATTGATACAAAGTTGGCACAAGTTGAACACCATTGAACAAAATGAATTGAAAACAAAATTGAGAGATTTTTACGGTGTTGAAGTATCAAAAATCGCGCATTCTTTCTTTAGATATAACGTCTTGAGTTTTGGAAATATGAGAAAAATATATAGATGTTTTGTTATAAAATAATTTGCATATAGTTGGACAAAAAAACTTTCAGTTTCGGAAAAATCACCATCAACGCTTTTTCTTTTTGTAATAAGGCACTATATATTTTTTAACATTTTTGTTATGTCCTTATACAATACCTAAATATGATGGCCATAATAATTTCTAGACATTAATTAGTACCTAATACCATTCTAGATAAAAGTAAGGTCTCACTAATTTTTTACATGTCACTTTGTTATGCATTTATATATAGATATAGGACAGTAACTTTTCTCTCATTTAACAGGTTCTGTATTTCTTCTCTTTTGTCTTCATTTACTCTTTAATAAAGTATTTTCCCTAAGCTAAATGAGTACAGTGAAGTTATGAGTATTAAATTTGCTATAACGGTAAAATATAACCTCATTCGGTTATGTACAGGTTGTCTCAGCGAGATTGTCCGGTAGAAGTTTATAGGGTTCTAGCCACAATAAAAATTTGAAAATTCATTTGAATTAGATATAATCGATTGCATTCTCTTTAAATCAAATATTTTTAGATTGCTAACGCTCCCGGTTATACCGGAAGTCACAATTCATACTCATTATTTTTAAATTCGGAACACCTGTATATTTTTACATATTTAGATTTACCTATTTTTGCTTTTACCATGGCACGGTAACTTTTCGAAATTTTGAAGAACCGTATTCAATTTTTTTTTAAGTGACACTGGCCCATTTATTACTTAGCCGTCTTCAACGTATAATTTTACATCTTTTGTATCCCACATGTTCTATACTTGAGATTGATAGTGTATGAGATAATAAATGATTTTCTAAAAAGTGCACACATATCTCATCGATACTTATCCAGTGTGACATGAAAAACATGTGTTCTCAATGAATTACTCAAACGCTGTCAAAGTTCGAATTGATTACGTCGTTTGATGCTTCTAAATTAATAATTGCCCGTTAAGTGCCTTAAGAGGGCTTTAAAAAATAATTGTTAAAAAAAATCGATAGGGGCACTATAATCGCTCTTATACAATGGCCAAAACATACTCCAACATGTTGTTTAAGCATATACTGGATTGACAGCCCAAAAATCAAGTGTTCTCTGATTTTTTGAATCTCTGCTTGAGCAGAATTTTTTAGAAAAAATGGAATAACTCCAGAACGGCCGAATCAAATTACGACATGTAAAGGTAGATGGTGACTTCCGGTAGCGCTAGAAATCTGAAAATATTTTACTTAAAGAGAATGCAACCGATTATATCTAATTTTCTGAATTTTCAAATTTTTATTTTGGCTAGAACTCCATAAACACCTAAAGAACGGTCTCGCCGAGACACTCTGTATATGTATAGAGTCGAACGCCTAAAAGGTAGACAAAAAACAACAGTTTTCATTAATTATTTTTATAAATAATGATATTGTACATTTACACAATAAATAATGTTATTGTGTAAATATAATTCTATCCTCTTACTACTCAAAAATGAATAATCTGTGAAAGCAAACATTCATTTCACAACTTTTATAAAACAAATGTCTCCTATAGAAAAAGAAAATAAAGTTATGGCAAATTCAAATAATAATTTCGCTATAAGGGAAATAACTGCAAGTAATAACTTTAACTATAGCAAGAAGATATAGACTCGTCATTTTTTTATTACAGTTTTTTACATGCTGTTCCAGCAGATTGGAAGAAATAGTAAGTAAGAATGACTTTATCACCAGATATTAGTATTTGTTGTTTGATAAAATATTTTTTATTCTACCAAAATTTGTATTTCTAGTCTTGTATACCTCTACCTATAATTTGACATTTCTTGTCTATTTTTTTCGCATTCGACTATAGTGTAAAGAAAAACAGTATATGTAAATTTGCCGATAAGCTATTTATTGTTGCCACTGTTTATATTGGATATATTATAGAGAGATTTCATATGTACTTACTTTACTAAAATTTTTTGGGGACTGGAAATGGTTTACTTTGTAAAAGAGATTGTGATAAATAATTTGCTCAATATTATATGTATGTTTTTTTTATGCCTCTCATCTTTTGGGTTATGAATACACTCTTTCTTAAAGAACACACATTTGTACCCGTGTGTTTGTTATTAATTGTAATGGAAGACGATATGTGCAAGTGTAAGAATTGGAAGCGATGATGATATGAACAAACATCTATTAATATTCAAGCATTACAATAAACTCATTTCGAAAATATACGAAAACTATTAATTTTAATATACATCCATATACAGGATACATATGAATTTCGACTTTCGATTGCTCATTTGGTTATTGAAGTGATACTTTTCACTTAAATACATGGCCAAGGCAACGAAATTTAAATTTCCACAATTATTTCTAGTAACTTCAACGTTGAATCACGAAATTACTAACAATTTTGTGTTACATTAATAGTTATTTTAGTACCTTTATGTTGAAGTTACTAAAAATTAATTGTGGGAAATTTAAATTTGGTTGCCTGGGGGTGAAACATCTGTATTAATGTATATAGTTTGAAATTAGTTTGGATTATATATGGGTGTGAAAATCGTTAACATAATAATTTATACTTTTTTTAATAGATTATATGCTTTTTCGTTTTTATAGCATTCTTCTGCTTTTTTGTTTTTTTTACTTAGCTTTTGCTCAGTGGAATGAATTGCATATTACCACTAAAAAAACTGTTTGCCACAAACGTGAAATTTACAATCAAAATAATGAACTGTAGATTTTTTTGTTGAGGGCACAGGATACTTCAGTCGATTTTCTACTACTGTCCTGTCGCCACGAGAATAGGTACCTATTTGGTGTATTTTATATTTCTCAGCTATGTATATTTTATAGAGGAATTATAAAAATAGATTTTCAATCTATAGTTTTTGTGATAAGTGGCACGTTTTCTACGGTTTTTAAATGGTGACGCTCACCTACATTTTTTTTTTTTTTAGAAATACTGCTCATTTTATGCGCATTACGAGGTAGTGTTTAATCAAACGTTCCCAAAACAAATTGAGTGAAAGAGTAATACCGACGCTATTGATTGTCAAAACACAAGAAAGAGTTTGCATACCATGAAGAACCTACCATATATAATGAATAGATAACGTGTAAAATTTATAAAAAAAGGATTTTTTATTTCTTATTTGTAACTGTGATTAACTGGTAACTGGTGTTTGAGAGAAACAGGGATTTCTGTTATTATATACATATAAATACATTATCGGAGATTGTGATTAATATACTTATTAACTACCTATCTGCATCTAACAAAAACAATGAGTTTTTTTTGTAATGCTTGTACAAAATGTAATGGAAATTAGTAAAATTCCAGATAGCAGTGGATATTCTTACAATATTCTTTGAGCAGGTTTTTCAGTATTTATGTATTCCAATTATCATCAGAATAAATGCAAAAAAAATAACATCAAAATATTCATTTTGAAATATTTCTGTAATATTTTATATACTGGAGATACTTTACGCTTATTACACTGAGAAAAAATTTCTTTGTTTGGAATAATAAAGCATATTTGGTCAAATGATTCTACAATTTATACTCAATACATGTTAATTGATTCTAGGCGAATGAAATTATTTGAAATTAATAAAGCATATCTTTAGTTTAGAGTTCATTCGATACTAGTGAGTACTCGCAATGTATCGATACTTTTTCATTCGATTGTGTCGTAATAATAGAGTCAATACCAAGTAAAATGTTGACTGATAGACAATGGTATCGAAAAAGAGAAATTGTTGAAACGATATACGGACAGATCCCGAGCTTAGAAGTACCTTTGGATGTCCCTTAGATGGTCCACGACGTAAATGGCATTTTACGTTGACGCCATCTAGATACAATCAAGAGAGGATATTTTTATTTTAACTAAAAAAAAAGGTCTGCTGTCTAACTTATGACGAGAAAGAGAAGAAATATACCTAAAAACAAGATAACACTCATTTATTAAAATTGGTTGCCAGAGGATTATGTTAAACTTCATAAATCAACCTTTTTGAGGGTTATTTTAATTTATTTTTATAATATTTGGATTTAAAGCCTTAGGAAGTTTACAATTACAGATCTATGTTGAATAATTAAACGTAAAATTTTAAAATATTTTATGAATAATTATGCAATAAGTTGAAATATCAAAAACTTAGCTTTTTTTGTTCTATTTTAATGCTAGTAGTATCGCATGATTTCCGTGAATACTGTAAAAGTAACTTTCTAATTGAGTACTTTAATGCGGTTGTTCTGCTGTACTCGCCCCACATTGTGGTTGATTGCAAGAATCAGGGCACATATAAATGGAATCTGGTAGCCAGTTCGCCATGTAGAAACTTATATCGAGTAATGGGAAGTTAGTGTAGTGAAATAGGAGAACCGCCATCTTCACGGCAATTTCTGTACTCGTACAATATGTTTAACGTATTTGCTACTATGGGCCAGGAAACTGTGCTATTATATGTTAAGAACATAATGATGTGATGATTTAAGTAATACAATTTTGACTTAAATCTACTGCTACTTGTCTTCACCTACACTTTGTTGTGAATAAATTTTCGTTAAGAAATTACCTTGCATACCATATATCCAAACAAATATTTGTTACTGTTAAATTCATTTATTTGAATAAAAGATATTATTTTTTAATCGCTTCAAAGGAAGCAGTAACATTAATCTTAAGTTACTGTATCTAATTCAAATAAAATTTCTTTATCTGAAATAATTTTTTTCAAGATATGTATTTCTTTGCGGAAAAAAATATTTTTTCTCAGTGTATAAGAAAATTTCCAAGATTTAACTCAACTCAAACCTAAGATTTTTCAAAAGCTAACTCATAACAATTCGTAGGTAAGATGCAAAATCTATTGGTGCATTTATATTATATTAGTATTTCTAGATGTATTCCACCAATAGTGATACATCTATGAACATTCTTAGGATCTAAATTTTATTATTTTTTAAATCTTTGGTGCTTGAATATTGTAATAATATATGTATATAACTTTGCTATCTGTTTTTGTGCCCAATAATATCTTTTTAGTTGGTGTATGTATGTGAATGAACGCAATTTAAATGAAAGCTGTATGAAGTGAAACATATAATGATAAGTTTACCCTTTTCCAGTGTCAAAGCCCCATTTATAGCTATTGGGACCTTTATGACCATGCATGTGAAACTGAAACCTTTCACCAGGTGAAGCATTAACACCTAACGAATGAATCATGGTAGCACTTATGTCTTCGATAGTATTGTCATAATAATGGCTGGGAGATGCGTCTGGTTCCTCAGGAATATCGCGGTTTTTCTTTGATTTCTTTGGTACCTTTTCTTTCTGAATCTCTTTCTGATTTTCCGTCTTCGCCAACTTGCTCACTGTTTTCTGCAGTTGCGAGAGTTCGTCCACGGTTACAGGCTTTAAAATGATTTCCTTTTTAGATTCGCTCGTGTATTTCTTTTCGTGTGCGTCTTTATTAAATTTCTTGGGATGCGCGTTGGTGGGTGTTTCCAACTCTACAAGGATCGGCGCATTGTCATAGTAAAGATTTGGATCATTATTTGGATTCCAACTTCCTTCCGTAGGTGCTTGTAGGTCTACCGATGGTTCTGGATATTCGTAAAAGATCGGCGTTTTCTGATCACTAACTGGTGGGGTTGCATATCTATAACAGCGTCAGTGCTGTAAAATGGAACAACTGGTGGATCCGTTCTTGGCACTTGTAAGCTATAGGATAATATAGGGTTTTGCCTAACTTGCACATATTGTGGCACCTGTAGAGCTCTTGATGGTACAGGTACGACACGAGGATTTTGTGCTGTTGATATCGCTACAAGAGTAGTGAGTGCTATTGCCTAAAATATAAAGAAAAATTGAATCAATATACGTAGACACTTAAATGGTTCAAGAAATTGTAATTCTATTTGATGGTTTTATAGAAATGTGAGATTTCACAATGACGTAATATTGATAATTGCAATTGTGCGTGGAAAGGTTACTCGTCTGTGCGATCATTAATATTATCTAGATGGATGAGTAATATCCCAAATAGCAGAGGATATTCCTAGAATATCCTCTGTTATTTAGGTACTAATGTCCTTTTAGATGTTTATATATCTCAGTTATTATCACAATATTCTACGAATATTTAGAATACTTTTTTATACAATTATTCCTAGAATAATTTGCAAAGGATAATCTAAAAATATTCATTTTTAAATATTCCAGTAATATTTTGTATAATATAGATTTTTAGAATTATTCTAAAGGAAAGTCTTAGAGCTTATCTAAAAATTTGCTCTCTTAATATTGCTGTAAGAATTCGAATTTTCATTTGGTATAATGTAATGTATTTAAATTTATTTTATTATTAAGTTGTTGATAAGTAATGTGGCATCTGCTGCAACAGCGTCTTCCCCACAGGAAATGACAGCTATTTTGTTTAAAGTCTCATATATTTAAGATAATACGGTATTTATTTTAACATTATCTGCCACTCTGTCTATTGTATGATACAATTGCTTATCAGCGAATCCCACATTACTTTCTAGAAGGGCGTTTGAAGTTGCAAAAAGAACCACGCCAACCGCCATTCTTGCGCCCTCCTGTAGAGAGAAGTGAAACGAGTAGCGACTTCGCGGAATGACATCATAAGTTAGTTTATAAAAACTCTTTACATTGCTGTTTGAAATGAATTAGTTCGCGGAGACCGAATCAGCTTCAGGAACTAAGCTCGCGATCCCTTTCCGCTACTGGGCGCACCTAAATTGAAAGTGAAATTCAATCTTCTTCTAAATAGAATTCTAAAATATTCCCAAGTTCGTAAATTTGTGAAGGGGAAGTGTTTCTGATTATGAGTCAAACCCGTTCGAACAAACCCTTTTTTTGCTATATAAAACTATTGTGCCTTTAATATTTTGAATTACGGGAAAATTAAATTACCCATATCGGTTGGTAAGATGTACTAAAATTTTGCTTAAAAACTAATCATTGCAAACACCTAGATACCGTAACTCGTTCTCCCTTCTATTTCCCTTATTAAATAATTTTATATAGTAAAAATTACACTGTGTTTATGTTCAACGTCATTATAAAATTTTAAAATATTCTTTTAATAAAGTTTTTACTTGATATTTTATCTAATTTGATATCTTAACATATTGATATCATTTGTTCCATCCTATTTAATTTGTTATCTTGTTATTTTGTTACTATTTGTTTCGTTTATTCAATATATATATATTTGTTAAAATTACCAACTCTATTATTTCGCTAAATTTTAAGTTCATTTTGAGTCAGAAATTACTACATTTACCTTAGGTAGTTTTTTTTCTAAAATATTTTCAAGTTCCTTATATTTCCAGTTAAGTCGCCATGAAATTTGTTATTTTAAATGGAGTTACTCTACATATTATTACATTTGAAAAAATTGAGTTTTCCAGCTTTCAAAATTCTTTGATAAACTTATTGCTTAATTTTTAGACAGCCTGTACGATACGAAGAGAACTTTTTACCACGTTTTGGGGAAACAATGTTAACATTTAATTTTCGAAAAGCGAGACTTCTGGCACTTAGAGCAAGTGAAATTTAATTAATTACGTACAACAATATAATTGTGCAAATTTCACAAAAATCCTAATATCTTAGACACAAATGAACGTCGCTGGACAAATCAAGTAATAATTTAGTGACTGTAACCAATGCATGAAAAATGGTTGAAAACAAAAGATCGTTTTTCCCGTGTATAATAGTTTTAAAACCTTCAAACACTATATACTGCTGTAAAGTTCCTTGGTTTATAAGTCAAACAGCATTAACTGAAAAGATTCCAATTATCTCTGAAATTTCTTTAACCTCGCGCGAAAAATATTCACTTTTGTTTATTATTGTTTGTGAATCTGAGACTTATGCACGTGGGGACATGAATAAAACTAAAATACGTCCGCGTAAAAAAGCATTCAGCTTGAATATAGATGCTTGCCTGCATGCCTGTCCACGTAAATAAACCAAAACCAAAATACTGTTTATAATTCAATAATACTTAAAAGAAACTAAAATATGTTGTTAAATATGTACATAATAATAACAATATAATATGTAATGTGTATTGTCTTACTTAAACAGAAGTTCTACAGACATTATAAAATATTAATCAAAACTAAAGTGCATTCCATTTAATTACGGTTACTTTTCGTCCAAAAGCATGTGCTTAAAAAGAAAATAGTTTTCCGGTAAAACAGCACCCTACTTTCAAATAAAATAAACATTTCTCTGCGAAAAGATATCGTTTTTGTTTAACATGATAACAACCAAAAGTTATAAAACTTTTCATTTAATGCCATCTCTTTTCTGAGAGTACGAAAATGTAGGGCGTTGAAATAGCAATCGAAGGGTGGGCTGATTACTCAGGCGACCCTAAAGACATTAGCATTCCATCAGATAATCTCGAAACTAGTTTGGAACTGCATGAAAAATCTACGCACCACCATAATATTTGCAGTTAATTCCGATACTTTTTCAATTCTTTTTCGTTCTCTGGCGTCTATCCGTTCTTTTTGTGTTAAATGGAGTTAGTGACTCTAATTCAGAAAGTGTTGGTTTTTGTGATCTGATTATAGACCCAGTACACAAAAAACATGGCATGGACTTGATTATGGATGTGTGGAGGTCTTCAACACAGTTGCCAAGGACCATCAGCTGCCCTCTCTACAGATTTTACAAGTAATAATTTTAACTGATCCCGAAACACACCTCTCATTAGGAATTAATTAATGCTATGAGCCAAATGAGCAGCTGGATAGTCCTTGACAACAGTGTTCAAGACTTCCACAGACTCATAATCATGTCCACGCTATGTTTGGTTTTTTGAATTATATATTATGTTCACAGGTTTACTTCAGGTTCACCTGCAGGATAAAAGACTCGTTTGTGGAATGCATATTAGGTATGGTGCTTTCAATTTCCGCATGTCTTTTTTCCATACTCACTGCCTCATATTTCCACTTTTTACTTTTTCCAATTTATTAAGAGAATCGATCTTCCCTTCAAGACGGTTGTTCTCTAATGCGATCGGGAATATCTTTAGAACTCATTATTACTAAGTCATTTTCAATACAAAGCTCTATCAATATTTACCCATTATTTTTTTTTCTTAATTTTCCTCGTTTATTGTTCATCCACATTTTGAACTCTGATTACAGTTTCCTGTTTATTATTTATTATATTAAAATATAAACAATTTGCATACTCTTATGATACACTGCAAGATCTCTATTATATAAATAAATTTTTCATCTCAAATAAATAGCATGAATATATTTTTTTTTTCTAACAAAGAAATATGCTCCAACGATGTGTCTCTAGTTTAACGAAACCTTTTTCGATCAGTGTGTAATTTTAAAACTGTAACATGCATCTATTGCAAGTCCATTTCAAGGAACAGTAACATATATTTATTATCACTTACGGGAGCTATTACTTTCATTTTCATATCCTTTCACTTTTCAAGAAACAATTCATTTTCCTTAACACTGAACTTGTCGACGGCTGAAGTTCTAAAATAGAATTAGCGCACGGTCACTTTCTCCGGGCTTCCTAACAAGACCGGTTCTTATGTCCGCATGATCTATGGTGTAAATAAATACTAATTATGGACAAACATGGTGCCTTTATGCAATAGTTGCACTCGCAGCACGCGGTTTTGTTAGTAATTCCGCTATTTCCAGGAGGAAATAACGTATTTGTTGTTTTTATTGTTTTATTTTTATCGGAAATGAAGTTGCCTTTCCGCGATTTATAACAAACATTTGCATGTTTAATCTACAGAGATTATGAATGAATATTTTATAAAAAAAATTAATGGTGATGAATTTAAATTGCAAATATTTACATATACTGACAATGTGATACTGATGATATAATATAGTCAGAGGTAATTACGTAATAGCAATAGCTTCATTTTCCTCTTTGTACAATGAGTTCATGAGGATACTACTAGTATTTCTAATATTTATTTGCGAAAATAATTAACGGAATAGTGCAAGGGTCATATATTTGATTTTTATTTGCTTTCTAATTTTCAAATTTTATTACGCTTATAGTAACGCGCATATAGTATGCAAAAGAAGAACTAAATTGTAGTTGCAAATAGTTTATTTGTTCCAGTTTTTGAACACACTTTTTTTTTAACTTATCGATGTTTGCTCCAAACAAATTTGATTTTTCTTTTGCATAATACAGGGTATATAATGTATCCCAGTGCATTAATATTTCATCTTATTTCTCTTACTTTACCAAAATAGATTTTCAAGAGTACATTTGAATGTATCAAGTATTTAAATTCAGAAAATGCACTGTAGTGCTGTAACTAATGTTTACTGCATTTAAATAGAACGTTTGATGTAACGTTTTGTTTGAGAATTTGACTATACATTAATAATTCAACTGTCAAAACTTACGTATTGCTTTATATATCTCCTCAATTTAAAAGTGCAATAAAATCTATTGTAAAAATTTGAGTTTTGGGGATTAATAAAATTATGATATATTTTCGTAAAAGGAAAACCAAACGGCCAATTGAGTGTAAACATATTTTCAATATATATTGATTTTTTTACAAAAGCAACGGTTTGATGTAACCACCCACCTTCCTCAAGCTGCGTAAAATGTATAAGTAAGTTTATAGATTCTTAACATTATTGCAACGAAGTTAAAAAGTAAGTAATGAAGAAGATAAAATGCAAACAAAATCTGTATAAAGTATAGGTACCAGCGAAAATAGTTCTCACTCGTGTGGATGTACTACGAGATGTATGTATTTTCTATTCATCGAACTGAAATACAACAATAGCGATTACAAGATATTTAGAATTATATCCTGAACAACGACAACTGCATCGTACCATTTTTCCAGATCTTGAACAGAAATTAAGTCGAGTATGGATCGTTTACTAAAGCGTGTAGGTAATGTTTATGATAACGGAAATTTGGAAGATCATCAATGGGATATTTTAAAAATGGTAAATTAAAGGTGTATAGCTGCAAATGTTTACGCAAATTTTGTATTGTTTTTTAGGTAAATAATAATCCAACAACATCAACAAAATTAATACAGATTTATATAGAAAATTTTGCGTCGAAATAAACTTAAACCGGACGAAGTCCATGTGTTAACACGGGAGTTAAGACCCAATATGATTTATTGGACGTATGTACATCACGGTGGTCAGACTCATGATCACTTATGCATCTCTGGTGTGGTGGACAAAGGTGCAATAACAACAAAAATTGAATAATGTGACGGACCGCAATAAAGTCACTTTGCTGTGGGTGCCCGGACATTCAGCAATCGAAGGAAACGAAAAAGCCAATGAGTTAGTAAGAAAGGGATCATTTGCTTCATATATAGGTCCAGAACCAGTTCTAGGAGTACCTGAAACACGGCACGAAAGCATGTAAGAAGTTGGGTCTAAGAGAAACAAAAAGAACACTAGAATAATATATCCAGGTAAACTCATGGTAAGACCTTTATTAAGGGAACGTAAAAAGAAAGGCTAGAGAACTACTGCAGCTTAGTAGGAATTATCTTCTTATCGTAACAGGTCTCTTAACATGACACTGTACACTGAAAGAACACCTACACTAACTTGGGATCAACACTGGAGATACCATTTGCAGATTGTGTAATGAGAGGATAGGGTACGCTTACCACATTCTGTGTGAATGCGAGACTCTGGACGCAAGAAGACGGGCAATTTTTACAAAGCCAAAAATGAACCCAGAAGATTGCTTCGACCAACCAGCCAGAGACCTGTACAGATCAGTGCAAGGTGCTAGGATCCTGGAATGACTGGTATAATTTAATGGGTAAAAGAAATAAGAGACGAAATACAAAAGGCCAAGAGGCTGCGGTATTTCCGGAGATTCTATTTCGACTCCCGCAATAAAAAAAAAGTCCATGTTAACCGTAGTCCATAGCCATTATCTGGTGATAAGTTAAGATGACTGGAATACTGTAATTGTTACTGGGAAAATAGTAGATGACGAAGACTTTTTAAATAAAGACATCTGGTCAGATGCATTTAAATTTACCAATTGTTGAATGTTTAATAGAAATACGGAGCACTTGGGTATCCTAGACAAAATAGTGCAAGGAAACCCCAACATCGTTTTGGATTAAACATTTGGATGGGCATTTTGGAAAATCGTTTTGTGGGACCAGGAATCTATGAAGCAACATTAAATGGAGAAGAAATAAAATTAGTAATTGTTGCTGTCATATGTATGTATACATATATGTTCGCACTCTTCCAAAATTTATCTTGCTAGGTATATTGATAAATCTTTTAGTTTTACACGTACATCTAGCCTTAGGCAAATAATTACGATTGTACGGGAATAGCAGTTGGCGGCCCTGCGTCTATTTGCATAATAGTTTCATGGCACTATAATCAACACTACAGCACTCACAATTTTTTTGAGATATGCTGTAATTGTGCCTTTACTTTCAAACCGCAAAATTGTTTATTTAATAAAATCGTATATTTTAAAACAAAATACATATAAAAGTACCTAACAAAAAGAAAATAATTATTTGAAAATGTTAGTATTAAAATTCAAATACAATGGAGCTTCGTTCGAGTGTGTTCCGCGAGGAAAAACAAATGTTGATATATAATATAATTTTGTTCTTTAAAAATGTTGGCAAGAACTCAGAACACACTCAGAAATCTTTTAGGTAACGCGAAAGATAAACCTCACCCCAACGAAAGATCGGAC
Source organism: Protaetia brevitarsis (assembly GCA_004143645.1). NCBI lineage: Eukaryota > Metazoa > Arthropoda > Insecta > Coleoptera > Scarabaeidae > Protaetia > Protaetia brevitarsis. The sequence goes on along the minus strand of RXPK01001700.1, from coordinate 52,283 downwards.
ATTTACAAAATCGGCCGTAGCGGGTGTGATAAAATTTATATTGGACAAACAAAGCGCGCGATTGCGACCAGATTCAAAGAACACACTGCATGTTATCGATTTGGTAGACTTGAATCATCCAGCGTTGACGATAAAATCGACATAGAAAACCTTGAATTAGTGAAAAATGTGCAATTACCGAAAGAGTTAGATGCATACGAAACCATATATATGAAAAAAAAACATTCAAATAATACAGAGGCAGCGCCCCTGCAATACCAGTTTGATTCATTTATAAGGGTAGAAAAGAAAAGATCCACATTCGTCGCTAATTCTTGGTAATTCGAAGGGTCAAGTAGGCGTAGAGAAAGCACTTGTAAATATGTTTCCTTTTTAGAGGGAGATAGCGCTGCATGTTTAGGTAATAGGCCCTTCGTATTTTTACAGAATTTATTCGGTCTTCGGTTAATAATGGGGAACCTACGTGTAAAATAATTATCTAGAAAATCTTTACAGGTCAGCAGATATAACAGACAACACTTTCAGAACACATACAATAGTGTATAAAGCAGATTAATATTAACACAATAAAGAGTAATACACATTACATTATTTCTTATTTAGTATATTATACCATCATATTTAGAAAGTTAAAGATTTTTTTCTGAAAATGGAGAAAGGTTATTTTATCCTACCTATGGATAGAATGTATTCATGTTCCTTATAAACGAGATTGTTTTAAAAAATACATACCTAATAACATTCACTTAGGATAACATTATTTAATCTTAATAAGTAATTAATAGCAAACTGAATGTTAGCATATTAGTGCATTTACAAATTTTCACTTTTGTCATAAACTATAAAGGAAACGCAATATTTGGACCATAACATGTAGTGAACTGTTTCCGCAAGCCGGAAGGAAACTCCAATCACAAACTCTCGCCATAACTATAAGTCAACGATGCGTGTTGAATGCTGACAATATAGAGCATATACCTTCATTTTTATGCAGATGTAAATGTACATAACGGTGCATTTGCCAAACACTTTTTTGTTAATGAAAACAATGGATTAATGAACATGTATTTCTTATGTAACCCTATTGATTCCACTTTGTGGCAATGTTTATGGAATTTACATCGGAATTTTAAACAGAATGACGGCAACTTCAGCAATTATTTGTTAGTCTTTGCAGGAGTGGTCTTTGTTTATCAGTGGGCGTAATTTTGTTACGCTAATATCAGTTAGGTGTTTATTGTGTTATATGATCGGATCTACTGCTTCATGCAATGTTGTCAAGATTATAAAAAAATTCACGTTTTCGTAGATTTCTCGGTAATCCTATATTACTTTAAACTTACGAAAATTTAAATAAAACGCTATTTAAAAGTTTTGTAAATGTTCAATTACAAAAGGTTCCTTTGTTGTGTTGTTATATCCACAAACTTTCATTATATTCATATTTTTTTTTGCATATTTTGTGCTTTATGTTAAGGTTAAATTAATTTAAAGTTTGTAACTTTCAAATTATAAATGCAATAGAAATACTGCTTGAATTAATGTATATTCGTTTAAAATTTAAATTAACTTAGAGTTAGCAAGTGTGAAAAGTGATTTATTCTTTTTTTTTGCATTCAATATATATATATATGAGTTTTGTTTTTGTATCGAAAATGAAAGTATCAGCAACGAATATGCATATTATGGTGCTGTAAATTCACAAATCTTTAGGGAGAGATACAGGACGGAGTTTAAAAAAGTACCTATTAATTTATCCCTTCGGATCTAACTGAAACAAAGAAAAATATAACTACAATAAATACATGTTTCCATATTGTTTTTATTGCAATATCTGATGTAAAACACTTACACGAGTTTCCTCACTCAGGTGTTCTAATTTTTAATATACTCCTTTCGTAAAATGTTAGTAGAAACTTTTTCTTTCATTGTTAGCATTACTAGAGGATTAATTTTTGTTGAGAAACATTTTTACGACATCGAACGGTTACGAAGATATATGTGCATATTGACATTAAGTACAAGAGTAAAAGCCTCCTCAGATAACTTTGAGGAAGAAAGTGTACATAGGCAAATAGAAGCGTGTATCAAATGTAGCAAAAATGTCAATTTCAAAGATAATCGTTATAAAGCCGTTTTCGAGAAAAACCAAAGAATCAGAAGAGTAAACTCATCTAACCCATTCGCCCTTTTTAACCAAAACTTTGCTGTCGCATCTTCTAAGGATACTTAACGTAAATATCAAATATGAATGTTCTCGAATATTTCGTTCTTGAGATAGTAAATAAAAAGAGAGTTGCGTAAGAGACATTTTGAGGTGGCTGTGATCCCTGTATATGATATTTTGGGAGAAAATCCAAAAACACGTATTTTCATTTTTTCATATAGTTTATGGATTAGAACAGAAAATTATTAATTTCTAATGTATGTGATGGGGGGATTAAAATTTGTTCTTATTTTAATTCTTTACCACCCCTATCATGCACCACTGATCTCTAGTTCCGAAGATTGTTCAAAATGTATTTTACGGGTGTAACTTCAGGGGTCTGTATCTCTCCTACTAGTGAATATCAGCAGCTAAATAAAAATACGGATCGATTATTTTCCTGCTCTACATACCTCCAAATTTATCATACGCAGAGGTGACCATTTGGGTGACTTTGCTTGTTAGTTGAAATGTTTGTATATATGAAATGGAGAAATGTTAATTTATCGTTAAACGCACATTGACACTGTTGTATATTTTCTGTGTAGAATATACCTGAAGTTACATTTTCACTAAAAAAAAATTGTTATATTTTCCGAGATATTTACAAAAATTTAAAAATCGTATAAATTTTTCCAACAAATTTATATTTTTGGAGATGATGTTTTTTTTTCTAAAAACAACACTGGCTCTAGACATAATTCCAATCAAACACAATGCCACAACTGAAACTTTGACACATTAACTGATAGCGGAAACGGAGACACAGGTTGTGCATCGGCGAACGCTAAACCGTTAATTTCTTATGGGCTCAAAACAAAACCATAAATTTTTTTGTGGAACACAATAAAAAAAAACAGTTGTGACGTTGGACTAAAATTTTTAAAAAAATATACATTTTCAAACTATTGTTCCTTTAAAAATACTAATTTCTTAAGCAGAAAACCTGCAAATCCGTAGTAATTTGAAACTTTTATTTCGAATAAACAAATAAAAAGAAAGTGGTTCCCGAGCTTATTGCTGCAATACGCCTGATAAAGGTTTAAAAGTCTAAAATTTTATAGTAAAATATTAAATAAAAAAAATGGGAAGTACTCATACCACTTTACTCAATTGATTTAACCCAATTATGGGCCTACATTCACTAAAAATATTTTTGGCCTCGTCAACTCTAATACCACAAAATATGGTCACGATTATATTTTTTATTGTTGTTTATACGACGCCACGAGTCTGCGTACAAAAATAAAGTAATAGGCAGTCATCGCTAGAATTTAATTGAAAAAAAATACATTTAGTCACCGGAGTGAAACTTCTGCTTATTCTCTATGCTATGATAATTGATAATGCAGCATTAGCTGTTAGTCAATGTAGCACTAAGTTCATTTTAACCCCTTAGTGCGGTAAAGGGCACATTTTTTCTCAACAATAGGCATAATAGCCGTTAAATAAGTTAAAAAAAAAACACATTTACTTGTTATTGTTGGTTTAATTGTTATAAGTATCCTCAACTCTAAACTGTTGTTTAGCGCCTTGAAATCAAAATGTAGATTAATTAAAAAATACTTTATTGTAAAAAATCAAAATATTTTTTTTCTCTAAAGTAAAGGTTTCTAAACATTATTCTTTTATTTATAAGGTATTAAAATATTAACATTCAGTGTCAAAATTAAGTGATTGTTAAACCAAGAAAAACAAATAAATTAATACGTATTTTATAAGAAAAAAATAAATAAATAAACAATTAAAATATGAACAAAAAGCAAAGATATCTAAACTCTCCAACAAAAAGGTTAGTTAATTTGGATTTTAATTACTACAAAGGATTATATTCCACACTGAATGTGTAAATGTAAATAACATCTAGGGCACTCAAATGTAAATAACTATTTCTAATATCTGGAACTGTCTACTTCGACTTAAAAAAAACATATCATAACCATCTTGATTAATTGTTTTGACATCTAATGCTTTATATTTTATTAATAATTGCTAGGTATAATAAATCATGTTCATTTAAAATTCTAAAAACCGGATTAAACAACAACAAGTAATTGTAAAATAGTATCTTAAATAAACAAACCAGTAATTAGAGGCGCCAGCTTTTGGAAATCGTTATGGTTGCTTGGCAAGAATTGATGTTGCCGTATAATACCGTTTATTGTTGAAGTTATGATAATAAATACTTTGTGAACGTCTGACTGAATCAGTTTCTTATTCATTATGAATATTTATTCTATAGCTGTAATTAAACTTATACGATTTAGATTTAAATATAAAGTTTAATTTTTGTATTTTATAATTAATTCTTTCAACGCACAAAATAATAATTTGCGTTTTATTATAATGGACGTTTTTATTAAATTTAAAAAAAAAATGAAAGAGTTAACATAAAAATAATTATTCCTAAAGTTTTAATTTTTATATGTAGCAAAGCAAAGAAAGTTGCCCGTAGCGTTTTCCAAACTTCTGTGGGCATAGAGAACAAAGCAATAAGTTACAAAGGATGTCTACTATATACTTTTTTAAAAAGGCAGGTATCATTATATTAATTATTAATACTTATATATTATTATTCACTACATTATTATTTGTTTCTCGTGTCATTGCCAATTGCGGTATTCTTAGGATCATTTACAACTGATAAAGCACTAGTGACCTCGTCATATTAACAGGTGTCATTCTCACCAGGCTAATACATACAATGAACACAACAAAAGTAAGAAGCATTTAAGGTATGTATCTGTCAACATAAGAGACGCTTAAGTAAACATTGTCAGCATAAAGAATTTGTTCACAAATAATTTTAAATATCTGAACTTTGTTCAAGGGAACTTATAGTGACATGCCGAGAAATATATCAGACTATTTAATTAGTTAATTATAGTATTATTAGTTTATTTTAACAAAAATGAGCAGTTTTGATGATTCATTTAGATCCTATAGTGTAGGTGCATTTAGTAAGTATATGGTTATGGGTTGTGTTTTTTAAATGTATTTAGTGAAAGTTATATAGTGCAAATCCGCTTTTATAAATTCAAAAGTGACCGTACCAAAAGCGCTATGAGAAAATAGAAAATAAATTATTTAAAAGAAGAAATTAGCACCTACATAAAACTCGTAGGTAGTTGGGTACATGTATGTATACTATTAGAATTAATTTATTCTAACTTTTTACCAAATTATTTTGTTGCAATTCAAAAAAAAGTATTTCTGAAGTTCATTATGAGCTTGCATACTCTGGTTCTAGTGTGACAAGATAATGAATTTTAAATAACTTTTTAAATTAAATTAGTTCGAGCGAAATCTATTCATTATTTTCTTATGTGTAAAATAATGCAATTTTATACAAATTTCTTTAAGCGATTCTATTTAATTAAATATGTAAATATACCAAATTATGTTTAATTTATAAGCCTAATATAGTTTAGGTGTTCCTATGAGTTAGTAGGCGTGTACTTGAAATGAATTTATAATTAAATCTTAACGTTCAGATATTTTAATTACAAGATTAACATTACCTAATAAAACTGAAAGTAAATATGGTAATTAAAATTACTGGAGATTTAATTTTCACTTTTCATAAATATTAAATAAAAAATATTTCCAAATAATGTATTTTTCATTAGTAAATGAAGTTAACTTGTATTTCCTAAGTTTATCTTATTTTTTATATGATGTAAAATATTGCACTATCGATTTTCATTTGTTTCTGCTTTGCTGTTGATGTACTGTGCTGGAAAAGGTACATCCGCGGCACTGCATAAAAAAGTAATATTTTTTTTAATTATTAACCGGTATAAAGTTTTGTAAATCCCCTGAAGTCAGGTCAATGTAAAAGCCGAAACTGGTAGTGCAATATTTTGTAATAGCTATGTTGAAAATAAAATAAATTAGGAAGACTTAATTTAACTTCATTTGCTAATATACAACGAAACTTAATTATGGACGTAAGATTACCATATGAATTTACTTTTTTATTTATTTCATTCTGTTTCCAATATTGTCTTCATCTGAATAAGATTATATACACAAAGTATTGCTTTTTTACTTATTTTTGTATCCCAAAGCTCATAAATATTCCAATATAAAACGTATATAATATATTTAAAAAAAACGGATTTTCTTGTATCTCGTTTGCATTGTCATTGACGTAAAAAGATATCACTTTGATATAGACTGAAAAAAAAAACCTGAGTTGCCAAAACGCTTGGCAGTGGTCAGAGATAATGTAGTGATGCTAATCTAACACAAATGTCGTACTTTAGGTCATTTATAGCGCTCGAATCTCAGTCATCTGAAACAGAGTTCTTGCGCTGTAAATGACACAAGATTCTGATGTAAATAACTAATTCTGGACACTGGATGAGACTAATAAGAGATAAAAAACGTTTACTAATTAAAAAAGTAATGCTTTAACGTGAAAAATCAATATTTTTTTCAGATTAAAGTGAAAGTTTTTGAACATCATTATTTTATTTTGTATATAATAAAATATTAATACCTAACCACGGTCAAAATAAAGTGATTGTTAAACTAAGAAAATAAAATTCAACTAAAAATATATTTATTTTCATAAGAAAAAATAACAAAAAACAAATTTATCTAATCTATTGAACAAATAGGTAAATAGGTAATTTTAATTTTAATTTATTCAAACATTGAATAAGTTATTTTATCTCTATTAGGTAGACAGAAAAAAAAATAGATGTTTTATTGGTTAATATAAGACCTTCTTGATTTTTGTAGGACATTTCATTTTTCTTTTGGCAGCCAAACGCGTAAGATAACCGAACCTATTTAATTCTTAGACTGTCAGGATTATATGTGATTCTCTTTAATTTAAAGTGCCCTTATTTCATTAAATGCAGAATTACTGATTTATGGCATTTTTTAATGATGTCATTTTTACAACTCTAAAAATGTACGCAAAAAAATGATCATTTAAAACAATCAATTTATTTTTTAGATGCAATACGGTATTTCTCATTTAATCATTGGGGTCCGAACAGTTTTTCAAAGCAAATTTGACTTTTCAAAGACCGAAAGTGATTTATATTTGTTTCAATATCTTTATTTGGGTTAATTTAATTATTTTAATTGTTTCTCAATTTTAATTTATCGTAATTATCTTTAATATTTTATCTACCTATTTCAAGAAATCACAAATTTTGTTGTGGAACGGGTATTACTGTTCAAAATATTTAAAGATTGTGTGTATATTATGCTAAGCAGACATAAACAAATTTATAGACGTTACTAATCGCTCTATAGTTTCCTTCATTGTCAACTTTTTTTTTCTAATTAAGGAGGTTATAGACTAAATTTAAAAAAAAAAAACTTAGAAAACCCAGCTAACGTAAATTTTTAGTATTTATAAAATGCCGAAATGCTATCTTTTTCATTTTTTGAGTACCTAATTCAAAGTACATTAAAAACACTCATTTATTGTTAAATAATGCTGACTTGGTCACTCGTTTCTTAAACTTAAATCCCGGAAAAAAAGTTTTTGATATACGTAATTCCTGTAATATGCTGATACTTGATTTATTTCCTTGTCCAAAGAAGTAAAACTGAACGTTGTTTTGATATTTTAAACTTTATAATAAACTATTTAACTTTCATATTTAAAAATGCTATTAAGAACATTTTGTGCTAAATCAGCAAATGTGAATCATTAAATAGCGAATAAAATTCTATTTTTTATAAATACTGGGCACTATTGCGCTGTTTTATTTGGTGGAAGTATGCAGTTTTTGTCACATGTTGAGAAATGACACATATATGCAAATAATATTACTTTTCAGTATGATTTATTTACTTTAATTATAACACGTTTATTATTCAAGTATCTTTATTTGACGTTAATATTATACTTAAGTGTCAATACAAATAGAATTTATGAAATATCATATCATAACAGTCCTGCATCGCTCACGAATATTCAACACTTTCCTATTTCCTATGCAAAATTAGAAATTTTCAGTTAATATATTCGTCTATTTTTAATTTTTAATTTTACTGTCAGTGAAAGCAAACATTTGAGTTTCAATATATTAGGAAAATACATAAAATAAGACAATTTATAGAGATAATTAAGAATGATTTACTTACGTAAGATAGGAAAACCATCTTTTGTACATCGAGTGACGATCACGGGAAATCTCACTGTCGCTTTTGCCGTTCTAATACGTGAAGAGTAAATATACGAGTGGTTGCTATTACAGTGCTTTTTATACAGGCTTCCTTCCATTTCTCCCGTGCGAAATATAGAACGTCATTTTCAAGTGCAGCTCGACGCTTTTTAGATACCCAGTATCTTGGATGAATTGATTTCGATCTATTAATTAGTGCTTTGATCGAACTATATGTGTGAACGTATGGTGTAATTTCATTACTTATGCATTTTTTGCGCGCAAATCCTATAATACATGCCTTTTGGAATCTGCTTGTTCATGATGTTGCGGCGAAAATGTAATTTCTGAATTATAAACGGCGTATTCAGGTGACCTTACCGTCTTATTCTAAGGTTAATTTATTTGTGTAACGTGTAGTAACATTTCAGATATAAATCTTTTGTCATCTTTCTTATATATAGGTACGTTGTGTAAGCAGTTAAATTATATTTTAACATTCTATATATTTTCTATAGTTATTCTAGAGAAAAGCTCTTGAAGTTAATTAATTTTGCAAAAATAATTAACTTTGATATATTAAACTCGTATCAAATGTAATAATATTTAGGGTATTTGTTTTCTGCTGGCAAATATTATAATCTTGCCGTTTTTACTGACTCATATTAAATTTAGATAATTATTTTATAAAAATGTTATTTAACCACACTTTGAAATTAATTTATAATTTCTTCACCAACATTTTCAGGATTCGGCGAATGTGTGGGAACACTTGATTTGTGGTTAAATTATGGGTTTTATTAAAAAATAACTTTAAGAAAAGTTTTTGTAATATTTTTATTCTAGTCTGTGTCATATTTTGACTTTCAGCAGCTGTCACCTGTTATAGATATGTCATCTGTAGTTTTTTTAAATGGATCACCCTGTATTCTTTCACTTTTTGGGATAGACACTTTTTCAAGAATTACAATGATAAATGGCTTGGTGGGTGTGCGGCTTGAGATATTAAAATAAAGCGCTGACTATTAACTTCTTTTTAGCAGATACCTACATCTGATAAAGAATATTCGTATTTTTATGTTGCCATCGGAGCTTTTAGCAGAAATAAAACTCATTTTGCATTACTTCAAAGCGGCAGGAAAACTACTGGCAACTAAGCAGGCAAAAATGTCACTAAAAGTTGGCACACTACATTCGACTTGACATGTGTGTAATAAATGGTCGTTAAGCTACTGTGCAACCTTACTAAGATGAACTAGTATCTCCATTGCACTTATTAGGGGTTTACGAAAATTGGATCGAATATATACCGATGTACCGAAAGTGAAAGGAAATCATAGCATTTACAATGTGCTAGAACAGGATAGAAAGTCGGTAGATACCTTATAATCCAATTTTCGTAAACGCCTATTATTGATAAAAAATATTAAACTAGAAAGCAAATTACTTGTTCTAGGAAATGTCAAAATACTAAGGTATGTAACATGTGTGCCAACCTATACTGTCAATTTCCTGGCGTCAAAATTTCTTTCCTATTTTCAATTCAAAATTAAGATTTGTCGGCCCAAAAAATAGTATGTATCACATGGCCAGAAACTACGGTTTTGCGAGTATGTGTACGGTTTGTGAGCCAAGGCGGTTGCCTAGTGAAAACAAATAACTATTGTATTACTCAGTAGGTTTGTTCGCGTCGCATGAACTATTTGCACTATTATGCATTTTATGCATATAGTTCATGCGACGCGAACAAACTTAGTATCTGCTCAGTATTACGTGGTATTACGACAGTCATAGTCAATATTAACAGATAGTTTTCGTATAATACTAACATAGTTGTTTCATTGTGGGCGAACTAGCAGAATGTAAACGAATTAGTTTGTTAATGATGGTTGGTTTTGGAGACAAGCAGAGATCTCTTCAAGGCGCATACAATATTTCCTGGTGAAAATATTTCAAAATCAAGGGTATTTCAAATGAAACTCGAAGTGTTAAAAATCAGTCAAAACCTGGTCGACCAAAAACTACTACCGATAAAGATAATTCATTGGATGTTCTTAATGATCTTCAAGAAACACCAAAAAACGTCACTTACAAAATTGTACTTATATTACAATAGTAGTGAGACATCGATAACGAGTATCCTCTTTACTGATCCTTTTTGCTTGTCTAAAGATAGATAAGTTCCATACGTATAAATAAAATTTAGTAAAAGAATTAAATGAAAATGATCCTCATAGAAGGATGCGGTTTTGGCAGGAAATGAAGAATAAAACTGATGGTAATAGTATACTAAAGATGTTAATAGTCAAGGTCTTATTTTAATATCTCAAGCCGCAGACCCACCAAACCGTATATCATTGTAATTCTTGAAAAGTCTATCCGAAAATGTGAAGAGATACAGGGTGATCCATTTAAAAAGACTATCGATGACGTCATCTCGCGAAGACACGTGATAGCTGTTGAAAATCAAAGTATGTCACAGATTAGAATAAAAACACTACAAAAATTTTTCTTGAGGTTATTTTTTAATAGAACCTATAATTTACCTAGAAATCAGGTGTTCCCACACATTCCCCTAACCCTGTATAGCTAATAATAATATAAAGCTGTAATTAAACATTATGTAATAATAATAATAATAATAATATTTTGATATGGGTAGATAGAACCTAAGCAATTTACTTCTTGTTAGGCACCCTCGCAGAATCAAATTTCCCTCCTAATCATCATGGCGGTCCCGGAAAAAAAATCGATTAGTTGACCAGAGTGAGATTCGAACTCGCGGCCCCTCGCATTAGACAAAACCCCTCAAGGCATTCCACTAATATAGACGCAATTGCCCAATTAAGCAATTACAGGGCAAATGTGAACAAAATTGATTACAACACGTGATATGAAATAAAAGGGATGGGTATAATGAATGCAGTTGCAAAATAATAAGTACAAAATTTTACTTTAACTTGTTATTCTTTTTTTTTTGAGTATGACGGTATGTTTGTAAAAAAACACGTTGCTGTCCTACATTATATTTTATTTGGTTACGTTTCGATTCTTTTGTGAATCATTTTCAAACCTATAAAAAATTATTCACAAAAGAATCGAAACGTAAACAAATAAAATACACTTAACCGCAAAATTAACGCACCACTCTCTGACTTTGGTTTTATTTCAAGAAATATTATATATTTTCCGATTCATTAATATTAGTTATAATATTTGTTCATTATTACGCTTTTGTAGGTTTTGTCTGTATTCTTTATTTAATTTTGAAATCATAGCAGCTTTTCATGAGGGGCTTGTTTTTCAAGTAAATAAGCCTCACTTCTAAAATAAAAGTAGGCATTGTTTTTTAATTGTTTTACAATTGATAAGAATAACTGTCATTCGTGGAATACATATGTTTGCGATGGGAACGTGCTAGACGAAATTTAAATCGTGATGAATGTGTTCAAATTGTAATTTGTCCAATGAAGGACTAACAAATCGCGAACTTGTAGAAGATTTGGCGTGGCTCATAAACGGTCGGTAAGTTCTGCACAGATTGTAGAGACCAACGACTACGCTAGATGACGTGGCCAAGCAGGCCACGAGCTACAAATGCGGTGGAGGATCGATTTTTGATGCTTCGAGCACTTAGGGAACGGTTCACTACTGCACGAAGCCTCCAAATACAACTAAGCGCGTTCATGGCACTGCTGTTAGTAAGATACCATAAGAAAGAAGACTTCGTACTCAAAATTTATGACCTCGGGCAGCAGCTACTGGTCCCAGATTATCTGCAAACCACCGAAGAAACAGATTGGCTTTTGGCAAGAAGGCTATGTGGATTGGGAAATCCATCATTGGGAGCAGGTGTTATTTAGGATGAGTCACGGTTTTGCCTTGTAAGTTCTGATCGTCGTCCAAGAGTGTACAGAAGGCCAAATGAAAGATATTCCGCATGTAACATTCGAGTAACCACATTATACAGAGGCGGTTCAGTAATGGTATGGGGTGGAATATCTTTAACAGCTCGCCACGGAATTTTTATCGTTGATGGTGGACGTCTGAATTCTGAACGATACATAAACAGACATTTTAGAACCTTTTGTGATACCTTTTGCACCTTACATTGGCGATGGGTTCATTCTTATGCGGATAATGCGAGGCCACATGCGGCAATATTGTTACTGAATATTTAAATTACGTTAATATTCAAATCCTCGAGTGGCCAGCCTGTAGTCCAGACCTGAACCCAATCGAGCATCTTTGGGACATAATGGGACGGAGGATTAGAAGTCAGCATCCACAACCTAACAACTTAGACGAGCTGCGACAAAGTCTTATTCGCGTATGGGACGATATCCCTCAAGAAACCATCAGATCTCTAATTGAAAGTATGCCACGACGATGTCAGGCTACAATAACAGCCAGAGGTGGTAACACTAGTTACTGATAACCTAAATACGGTTCAAAAGAAGTTATCTTTGTGTTTGTAATAATAATGATCATTTTACATGATTTTGTTAAAGAAGTCATATTTTCAGTTTTTGTTTATTTCCTACAATTCATTTAAGTCAAACTTATTGTTATTATCGAAATAATTCTGTGTATTCTATTCTTAATATGTTTTTCAAAATGTATGATAATTTTGACTGTAATTATAATAAATCGAAATATATAAGTGGTGCGTTAATTTTGCGGTTAAGTGTATAATGTAGGACAGCAACGCGTTTCTTACAAAGATACCCTCATACCAAAAAAAAAGAGTAATGAGTTAAAGTTAAATATGAAACGGTAAATTTATATTTAAAAAAGTAAAATTCGTTTCACAAATACCATACAAAATTTTAGGTGAATTACATATACTAAAAGAGAATCAGGAATCAGGAATATGTTATAAAGTGAGAAGAATAATATCTGCTAGGCTTTCCGGGCTGGAACTGCAACTTGGATCGTCCTCCCGCCGACGTTTCGTCCTGCTGTCTAGTGGGGGTTATCCTGAAACTGAAAGACTAACTAACACATGAGGATCATAAATCCTTACTACCTAGCGATTCCAATGCACTGTTATAACATCACCTAATACAGTGGCAAAGTATTGATTTTATAGTACGCTTAGTATTTAAGAATGTTCCCAATGAGAACAAGTCGGTTACATTTACGTGAATTTAAGGTTGTATTGGTTGAAATAACGTTAAATTCACGTAAATGTAACCACTTGTTCTCATTGGGTTTATTACAACTCCAATTTACAATCTTTAGCTTATTTTTCTACGTTTATTGCACCAGTTGTATAATTTTCGGTTTACCATTCTTTGTTAAGCGCAATGTCCACTTTATCATTTGAAAACCTTTATATTTATTTTCGAAACGTATTACATATGCTAACGTTCTGGATCCACCAGAAATGTAATGCTTATATTGTTCTTGTACCTAAATTGTCAGTTATGCTATTTCCCAAATCGGTACATACAATCCTGTTGTCTTGCCGCTGCATCCAAATATACCATGCTGACTTGTTTTTCTGTTTGTTTATAATACTCGTACTATAACGAAAGACCACCCATGAATCGGTCGAACATACACTGTTGAAAATTTTAACACTTTTTTGACTAATTTAATAGTCAGGAGAGGTCCACACTCTTTTCGTGTTATTTTGTCGAGAACTATAGAAGTTTAAATTTGACGAGCAGAGATAGTCAAGTATTGTCTATTGCTAAGGGGTTATTTTGTCCAACTGACACGTGGAATTATAAAATACTTCTAGTCACATTTATTTGATCTAGACTAGACAAATTTACTAGCTGTTTAACTAAATGAATGCGATCTATTGGGTGTTTTAACACCATTTTCTAAACACAACGTCTTTTTAATATGCAACTCCTATTTCTTAGTGCTATAATATTCTCTCTTTAAGACGTTTTCTCAATTATAAATATGCAAAACCACTCATTCACAAGTGTTGGTTTCAACTAAACGTACCAATTTTAAAATGATTTTTTGAGAACCATTATAAAATTAAGTGAATGTTTATGCTATTTGATTCAAGTCTAAACTAATTGCGTAAATAGATGTTCCCGATACATCTTTAAGATGTTGAAATTTTTTATGCCCACTGGAATTAACGTTTAATAACACGAGGTTACACTTTGCAAGTCAGTCACATTTGGTGGTTTGTTTGGATATGTTAATACGGAGAATCAAACACGAAAACAGATACACGTGCAATGCAGGTGGTGCGTATAATGCAATACTGTATTAGAATAGGTGGGGTTTCTATATTTCTATCCGAGGGAAAAATTATGATTGGTTGACGCTTTCTGAATGTCTAGAAAAATAGTCAATCCTCATATCTGAACATAAAATTCACACGAAATTCTAGTCATTTCTGTTCTATTAAATACACGTAGTCAACTCGTCTGGCAAAGTTTGGAAAAATCAACACTAAAATATTTGACTAGCGCAAAATTAACGCCAACACCGTAATATTTTCAACAGTGTAGCCTTTGCCGATCCCGGCTTTTTAATGTTATAAATATACTTTCCGAGAGAAGTTAAAGGCAGAATCATTCTGTCGTCCGACGTTTTCGGGTTGTACTTCCGCTATACACGGCGTTAGATAAGTGATTTCTCGACTATTACTTATCTTAAGATAAAATCAAAATCTCTTGTAAAACCGCGTCTCACATTAAACCTTCATTTTAATAAACGTAGTTAAGCAAATGTACGTTTTATTAAAAAAGATCGGTTGTTGTGAACCAGCGGATTCATAACAGCACCTAAACTATATGGTCAACCCAAAATTCGCAAACTCAATGTTCCTTTACGTCTTATTGTTAGTACCATAGACAGTCCCAATTACAAGCTCTCCAAACACCCATCCAAAGATCCTCAAATCTTACACTGGCAACAATAAAATTGGTATTGTAGGTAAATTAATTTTATCATAAATTACTTAGCAAAAACTTCACTTGTGTCAAAATGATATGTTGTAATTTTTCTCCGGATGAAAAAGATACATAAATATATTATAAATTTTCTGCTGTGTTAAAATATTATGCATATTATATTGTATGTAAGCATGATAAAGTCACTAGATTCTTTTGCATGAAGAAGGAAATAGTATTGTATTGTTGTACGTAAGTGAAGCTAATTGTTAATTATGTATATGGAATCGTCATTTTAGTAACAATGTTTTAGCTGCTAGATTTTGTGCGTAGGAAGCTGTGCAGAAATAATAACCCGGAAAAGATTTCAAATAATTCGTCTAAAATATATGTGCATATTAACTTTATTCACGTATTTCTATATTAAGCATTTGTGGCTAATTTGAGCGATCTATATCATGTGCTATGGCAGCATTAAGTAAATAACTTCTTTTTTTCATCACCAACTTCTCTCATGCTGTAAGGAAGAAAACACAATCGTGTGCTAAATTATCTCGAACGAGGACATCTTAGGACATCTTAATTCGACATTATGTATTTCTTATCCCTACATATATATGTAAATTAATACCTACTCATATACATACAATAATGTGAAAGTTACAAGTTCAAGTATGATTGTCAAAAAAATAAAATACAATAAATGCAATTATATTTGTATGAATACAAGGATAAAATCATTTGGCGCTTTAGAAACTATGACATCAACGATAAGTGCTTCTATGCACATACATAAGATTTGGGATAGCTAATACACATACCTATAGTTGTAGGTACAAAAATATGATAGAGACTGTAGCATAGTAATAGACAGCAGCTCTTCCCGCACTTATTTTATTAATTTGGAACAATTACTTCGAAACATAAGAATTGTTAAATAGTATGTGTGTTTCTTATTCGGTAGTAGCGGATTAGTTATTAACAAATAATACATAAGTCTTGAAGACATGATTTAATGATTTTTCGACCTTTCACTGTAGCTTTATCAAAAAAAATACGATTAAAAACTGAAACTTCACATTCTTTTGTGTTCTGCTTTGAAAGGCTGTTTTAAATGTTTTAATTATTAAAAATAAACATGATATAATAAAGTTAATATAAAATATTGTGTTCAAATTATTTCTCTTTAAATTTATAGGTACGTCATTTTCTATGATATTGTGAACAGCAATTGCAATAAATTTAAAGAGAAGTAATTTATACATCAAAATTTAATACTAACTTCATTATATCATGTTTATTTTTAATAATCAAAACATCCAAAATAACTTTTTCAAAAGAGAATACAAAAGAATTTGAAGTTGCAGTTTATAATGATATTTTTTTGGATAAAGCTATATAGTGCACTATAGCGAAACGTCGAACAATCATTAAATCATGTTTTCATGACCTATTTATTATTTTTTTAATAACTAATTCGCCACTATCACGAATATATATAGTTCGATTTTTTGATATAAATTGTTATTTTCAACCTTCTTTGCTAATAGTCAAGTGGCTTGCACACTTGGCTATCAGTGAAGAGTCCGGAGTTGAAATCTCACTCTGGTCAGTTACGATAATCGGTTTTTTCCGGGGTCGTAATTTATTAAGTTGTCGATGTACCCAACAATCAGCAACAAGTGTGAAACATCTTATCAATAAGATTCTTCTTTTCCTTTTATAAGCAATTGCTCTTCATTTTCTTCTAATAGAATCACATTGTAATGGCTCTTGCAAAACGTAAGCATCAGCCGGCGCTGGGTATAATTAGAGTAAAATGATAAAGTAAAAATTTACAAAAAGTTTTCCGTCTCTACTAGCATTGATATCACTGAGAAATCTGATGAATTGTACGTAATGTGAAGTATGTACAACAAGTGCATTTGCTTTTATAGGAATTGAATATTTATACTAAAACTAAAGATTCTTACAACATACAATGCGGGCCGAAAGATCGTAAAAGATTCATGCCGATTCTACGATTCACTACTCTCCCTACCAAAGATGGGCGATTCGAATTCTAATGACCCTTAAAATAAAAGTTCGAGATTATACAATTCGTATTGAATCAATAGTTCCGGACGGATTCATGATTCCTGCACTAGCGATTCAAGTTTCAAGTTCTATATATGATAAAATTGGTAAATATAAAAAGATGCAGGAGACTTGGATGAAATGATTAATTTTTAATGTACCTATATCTGTATGTAACCAAAATAGTAAAAAATTCCGTGGTCTAGCATACCGACTTACGAGATCGTGGGAAAAAATGGTTTGCGTTATAACTTCGATCTCAAAATGCGCATGGAGAGGACTAGCTGAAATATATTTCTTAAAAAGAAATCCTACAGTTTTACTAAGAAAACCATAAGCTACGTCAGCTACTCGAGCTCAAGCCTGCAACTGTGTTTCTATGGGCAGTTTTTCGATCTACTAATAGATTTGTTAACATTATATCGTAGATATACACACTAAAAAAATTAAAATTCCTGTTCGAATTTTATGCCCCTAAAACTGTACAGGTATTTTACTTTTAGAAGTAATATTTTTAACTATAAGTAATTTTTCCTAGCAAAAAGAAAAATATTGCCGAAACGAAAACGCCGTGGTAGAGTGTATTTAATTAGAATTTAATGCATAAAAGACAAACAAAATATGAAAATTTCTAATGCTTACTCAAAGCCACTGCGTGCGTCAGTTACCCGTTTGCCCCTGCACATTGGCGGTTAATTCGCAAAAATCAAGGGCCACCGTACGCAATCGGAAACTGTTGTGATAACAGTTCCTAAGAAATATTTATCTGACAAGTAATAGATAAATATTTGATAAGTATGTCTGGCATGTAGAAAACTTATATCGCGTATGGAAAGTTAGCGTAGTGAAATAGGACAATCGCCATCTTCATGGCAATTTCTGTACTCGTAGAATATGTTTAATGTATATTTGCTATAACTATAGATTAGAAAACTTTGCTATTATATGTATGTTTAGAACATCATGACGTGATTATTTACAGTTTTGTAATACAATTTCGATGTAATTCTACTACTACTTTATCTGCAACTGTACCGACTTTGTATAAAATAAATATAGTTTCTTTAAGAAAATCGTAAGCACTTATCATATATCCAAAAAATATTTTTTTGCTATTAAGGTAATTTACCTATTTGAATAAAAGATATTTTTAACTTAAGTTTTTCCTGAGATTTGAATATTTTTGTTAGTAACATTACAATGTTTTCTTCTAAGAAACATATAATATGGTATTCGTATTATAGTAAGTAAAAATCATAAATAAAAGTAAAGAAAAATCAAAGCTATAGTTTATTATAAAAGACCATAAAATTTTCAAAAATACACTATGTATGTTAGCATAAACATTTAAATAAACAAATAAAAAATTGCCTGAAAAGGTACCTACACATCAGCAAATTATATTTCTGGATTATACTTCACATTCGAATAAACAAGAGCAATAATAAAAATGCACTATCTCATTTTCTTAGCGTGCGAAAGCCGTGGCGTCAACAAATGTTTTAGTAAAAGCGGGACTTTCTCAAAACACCGCGGGACGCAGGGCAAATTGTTAAAAATCGGGATAGTTCCGCCAAAAGCGTGACGTATGGTCACTTATTTAGCATTTACCCCCACTGGACGCGGAAAATTAGCTAAAAAAGTGATTTTTACCACGAAAAATTACCTAATTGTTTAGTGTGTAGGTGAGTTTGTAACAGATAATGGCGAATTAATTTCAACGTGTATGCACATTGTTTAGGGAATTCCATGAAGTTGCAGCTTAGCAGACTTTAAAGCATTAAAAGAACAACAAATAGATTTTCTAATATGAATTAATATCATCTACTAATAATCAGTGTAATAGTTCCAGTGGCGGCTCGTGAGTTATGGGGGTTATTGGGCACAAAGTAAAAATAGATAAATAAATTAAATTCGAAAGTGTACTTCCTAATTTTTTTATTAATATACTATAGGATCAAATTGTTTTGGCTACTAGTTTCTACATATGGTAGAAATTGTCTTCTTCAGGCCTCAGCATGATCCCATAGTAGTCAACGGATTAAAACATTTAGCAAATTAAAATTAAATTGGACTGACCGGACATCGCAGGAAAAGAAATGTTCGGCCCGTAACAGTCAACTATTATGGGATCATGCTGAGGTCTGAAGAAGACAATTACTACCATATGTCGACACTAGTAGCCATAACAATTTGATCCTATAGTATATTAATAAAAGAATTAGGAAGTACACTTTCGAATTTAATTTATTTATCTATTACTCTTAATTTTGAATAAGAATAATTTATTCTTTTATTAATTTATTTTACCGTCTGTGATGATGATGGGATGATCTCGAAAACATTTATTTAATTGGTACATATTATTTTTTTTAATTGCTACGTTTCGGACTTTTTTTTAGTCCATTTTCAAACATTCTTACATAGCAAACAGTTCTTCCTATCCTAATTATTCAAATTCCTATAAATTCATTGTATTAATACAAAATTTCAAAAACAGCTATTAATTTGCAAAATTACCTTATAGTCCTGTGTTTTTCTTTTATGCAGTTATTCAGTTATGTGTTTATGAATGTTTGCTTTAAGATGTTTGATAAATACATGTGTAATTTTTAATAACAACATTTTAAAATGTTCAATGACGCCCACTAACCCACGGTGAAAGTTTGAATAACTGTATAAAAGAAAAACACAGGACTATAAGGTAATTTTACAAATTAATAGCTGCGAAAGAATGTTTGAAATGGACTAAAAAAATGTCCGAAACGTAACAATTAAAAAATAATATGTACCGTGTTCCCAATTAAATAAATGTTTTCAAAATAATTTATCTATTATTATTCACTTAATTATGGACTATCAAACACAAATAAAACGTACCTATTTTTTGTACATAAAATCTAGGAGAAATTTGTAAAATTTTATACACACAATTAACCGGCGCAAAATATTACCATTTTTTTCCACATCTTTGTTGTATTTAATTTTATGTCGCAAATAAGCACTGTCTTGGGAATGTTCGAGTTTCTTTGCCCTCTCTGCGATATGCTTTAAATCATTCAACCCTTGTTTATTCCACGCAGTAACCTCTTTCTTCAAAATTAAGCAGATAAAACAAAATAATTTATTTGTTAGTGAACATGAGGACATCTACTCATTTATATTTTTATTGAATACTCTATTGTATTCAAGTGTAGTTTATTTGAAGATCAGGAATAAGCCTTTCCTTCTTCTTAGTTAAAAGTTTTTCCTCAAATGATAGCGGGTTTTTTAAAAAGATTTTGCACACAATTAACTTCCATCATTAATAATAAACGTCACTTCAAATCCTTAAAACCACACATACGCGTTACGCGCTGAAAACCATGCAGTCACAATGACTGCAACCAAGACGTTAACTGGAGACACGAAATTGCGTGCCCTAAAGCGATCGTATAAGCGCATATGGCGAAGATTAACGGAGCCGTCCGATTTATACTCGAAATAGGTACATCGGAAATAGTGCCCCGGAACATAGTTTTGAGCGTTCGCATATGCGCTAGTGTCTGTGGTGCGGAAGGAAACTTCGATACCATCGTTATAAAAATACGTAAAGATAATAAAATAAAATAATGCACTGAATTATAGGCGAATTTCTTTCTGTGTTTATCTTGGTGGTTGGGTGGGCACGCGCGCTTGTGCCCTTTAGTACCAGCCGCCACTTAATAGTTCTAAAATAACAAGAAAACAGAACAACGTGTGACCGAACACCATGTCATTTCTGCCTACGTCTGACTTGAACCAGAACATTTTAAGTTAACGTATGCGTGCCTTGTTTATTTTCTTGAAAATTTCTATATTTATGACCTGTAATTTTTCAAACTGTAAGATATTTTAAGTTTTTTCTAAGAGATATTAATATTTTTTTGGCAATATTACAATGTTTTAGATTTTTTTCTAAGAAATAGAATTTTTCTATAATATTCACTTAAAATACCTGTATTATGGGAAAATTTCTACCATTTAGACATTTTACTTAAGTTTCTGTATATTTACCCCCATTCAGTGCAGAAAATTATTGAAAAAGTGATTTTTACCAAGAAAAAAAATACCTAATTTTTTTAGTCTGTAGTGACGCCGATAAGCGGCATTAAAATAATACTATCCAGTGTCTAATATCATTTTTTGTGACTTCAACTGCGCGATAAAAAAATATGGTGGGCCAAAGGCATAGAATAGTTTACAGTTTTCATTCGGCAACGGGTTTAAGCAATACCATAACATAATAACTGCCTTAATTCTGACTGGGAACAACCATCAGACGGCATTGAAATGAAGTTTGTTCGCGTCGCATGAACTATTTGCACCTTTATGCAGTTTTGCACACAAAAGTTCTAAAAGGTGCAAATAGTTCATGCGACGCGAACAAACTAATGGTGTCAAATCCAACTCCGCATTTTTATCTTTGAACACACACACACACACATGAACTTCTATCTCACAACAGTTTTTTAATCTTTACACTACGTTGTACATTTCATTAGCTAAGTTAACATTTTCAAGTGTACAAGTATATTATATCAGTCAGAGTACTAAATATGTATGTATAATAAGTATATCCTGGGCGATAAAAGATAAAATCAACCTTCACAACTATTAAGGGGTGTTAGATCTGTATTTAGTAACCTATTGTTATGTTTTTTTTTTCATATAGCTTCCCACATGTTAAGATTTTTACAATTTGGATACTTAATTACACCTAGATTATCTATTGAAAAAGTGTATCCTGTGTGTTAATACAGCACAATTTCTTATTTATTTTTCTCCCTAAATGTGGAAACCTTATTTTACTTTATTTAAAATTTTATTTTTAAAAACTGTAAGAACTTATTACTTGTCCATTTTTTTTTAATTAGAATAAGATCGGAGCTTATAGTTATTCCTCCATGACAAATAAAAAAAACATTGATGCAACTAAATATTTTTTTTCAATTAGAATTCACCTTCAAGATGTACGACATAAAAATTTAAAACATTTCTTATATAATCCCAAAATTCGACTTCATATTAAGATCTTTAATATTCTACTTTTATCCTTTATTTTTATTAGCACTATTAATTGTTGTACTTATACAGTGACAACCATATGTGCTTAAAGCGGGAACATAGACCTCACTATTTACATATCTTGTTTAATTGTAATTCTTTGTTAGCTTCAAGGTTTTGCGCCACTAAAGGAATAAAATATTCAATCAAGCGCAGTTGCTGGCTGTTACTTAAATTCTTTTAATAATAAAATTGTATCTGGATAGCACTTATATAATGATACCTAGCATACTTGTTTACTAATGCAAATGATTTCAAATTTTATATTTGGAGATAATTATGTAGGTACATCTCTGGTAAATATCACTGAAAGGTACTACGTTTAAATTCAAATTAAATTGCTATCTGGTTTGTTATTCAAAAACTGATTCAAGGATAGGGAAGGAATAAAATGTTTCAAACGTGCAGCACGATTTAGCAAATCTCATTAAATGTAGTCAATTAACTAATGACGCCGAAGTGATTTGATTTGTGAAAATATCCACAATTCTGTAGGATATACTTCTAATAGTTGTTATTACTAATGAAACGATGCTTTCCTTAATTTAAATAGCTTTGATGAACTTAAATTTAATACGAATATAAGTAACAATTTATAGATAATTCAATAGGTTCATGAGCAACGTATTTTATTTTTTTAATGTACATGCCGTAAATGGGAGTATAAATATAAATAAAATACTATTTGATAGAAAATTAAATATTATCACCATAACGTAGACTTTCGCAGTCGTTCTCTATTTCCTACACAGCACAAAATGTCTACCATACATCCATTACATATACTTTATGGATATCCAGAACCTCCATTAGACGTCATAGGTATTCTATGGATGTCCCATACATTTCCAAATGCCCGCCTATTAGATATCCAAATAGTACATCTAATGGATATGCTATGTACCACACCTAATAGATATCCCACAGAGCACAAAATGTCTACCATACATCCATTAGATATTATTTGTGGATATCCATAATATCCATTAGACGTTACAGACATTCTATGGATGCCTTTTACATCTTCAAATGTCTGCCTATTAGATATCCAAATAACAGGAGCGGCCCTTCTTAAAGAGTCATGGGGTCATGGCCCTACCATTGCAAATTACGAATTAAACATTAAGGACCTTTTATTTTCTATGAAAATATCGATAAATATACATACACACACACACACGCAGATTTAAGAACAGAACGAAGGTTGCGATTCCCATGATTTGATGCGATCAAATGCGCTTTGTAGTTATTTATGCAGAAGCGGCAAATTGGGGCCACCTCTAGATTGGCCCCTGATTTCAGACATTTGTAAGTGTTCGTGCGGAGCTAGCGGAAGAGGGTGGTCGCAGTATATGCAAAAATTACATTGAAGTGTAGTACCATCACTGGATCTTCGGGTGGATGATGATCTAATCGCGCAAGCGGATAAAAGTAAATTCCTGGGATTTGTACTTGATCAGAATTTAAATTGGAAAGGTCATTGTGAACAACTAATTGCTAAATTAAACTCTTTGGCATACCTTTTCCGTAACGTGAGATACGTACTAACAACTTGTGACGATTTATTGCGCTTTCGTTGAATCTAGATTGCGTTACGGGTTATATGTTTCTGGGGAGACTCAACATTAGTGGGAAATGTTTTCATTGCGCAGAAGCGTATTTTAAGAATAATCGCAGGAGTGGGTACAACGTATTCGTGTAGGAATCTATTTACAGAATACAACATATTAACACTTACAAGTTTATATATTTTGGAAATTTGTGTATATGTTTTTAAAAATATGGACAAATTTGTTAGAAATGGTGACATTCACCATTACAAGACAAGATCGTATGGGGATTTTTGCATTCCTTTTGCTAGATTAAATCTAACCAAGAAGTCACAAGAATGTATATAAGCTTAAAATTATTTAAACCTTTACCTGGATTAAGGAATGCGAAAATACCAAAAAATTTAAAACATCTATAAAGGAATATTTATCCAAATGTGCTTTCTATACATTGGACGAATATGTGTAGACATATATTCTTATTTAATTCTTAGTTTTATTTATTTATTTATTTTTATATGTTTCTCATGTTTTATGGTATCAATAATAAATTATTATTATTATTATTCTAGGATAACATCGCAAATTAATAACTATAGCATTTCAAATCAAAATGAACTACACCATTCATATCTTTCTTAGGATAAACATTATGAAAATGAAATAATAAATATACTAAGGGAGTTATTCTTGAAAAATATATCACAATAGTGTTATTTTAAGTAAAAAAAAGACAATCCATTTGCTTATGTAAACAAACAAAGAAAATGAAAGAATGTCATCTTAGATTTTAATAAACAATATTAGGAGTTCAGAAATGCTTTTTAAAATTTACGCAAACTAAACAAGTGTCTAGAAATAACGTAAATTCTATAACAAATTTTACATTATTGTAAAATGTATAACATTGGATAGATCTCCACGAGATATCTGATACAAAAGAGTCATGTGCTTATCAATAACTTCCTAACAGGCAAATTGTTCTTATTTTGGTATTCACTTTTACGTTAAAATTGCGATAAATATATTTTTATATATTTTCCTATATGTATATGCTATTAGTAAGTCTAGATATGCC
Organism: Protaetia brevitarsis; assembly: GCA_004143645.1. Taxonomy (NCBI): domain Eukaryota; kingdom Metazoa; phylum Arthropoda; class Insecta; order Coleoptera; family Scarabaeidae; genus Protaetia; species Protaetia brevitarsis. Next base: position 27,285 of record RXPK01001700.1, on the reverse strand, counting down.
CTGCACTTATCTTACCTTATCTTATGTGTTATCCTGTAAATAGATAATATTGTATCTGTTGGATAATAAAAGACCATTATTATTATTATTATATTAATTTTATAAACAATTACAATAACTCCAAGACGAATATCCCACGGATATATATCCAACATCTGTAATGGATATGGACATGTATTGGTGATTGGAACATCCACTGGATATCTGTCGAACGAAGTGTGCTGTGTGGGTTACCTATATATGGTTTCCGGGTTGAAACCGCTGGTTATCGACGTTTCGTCCTCAGCTGCATGGACATTTTTAAGGCTGCTGATAGTTTCAAGTTAACAACAGAAGTAGCAGCTCTGAATATACCCCAGATGTAACGACTGTTATTATACCATGATGTGGACATAAAATATCGTTGTTTTTATGAACTAATTTAAATTTATATTATTTTCTATCTTTAAAGAAAATTGTATTTTAGAATGATAGCTATTAAAGTATAATTTATATTTTGCCAAGGTGAATTGATCATCATACATATTTTCTTTTGTAAAAGTTGAGCATAAATTAGATATAATAGTTTCAAGGTCCTAAAGTACAAGTTGTGCAATCAAACTTCATATTGGTGATTTCGTTACTCAGTCTGTTTAAAGAACTCCTCTTCGCATTGAAAATTATGTATTTTTATTGTATTCAAGGATTCGATTAGATCAAAGATTTTTATGTAGTAATTACTATTTTTTATGTCATTTTAGAAATAGAGTCGGTCAAAAACTTTGAAAGTCCTTTATATCTACTGCTAGTTTTTAGCAAAAAATGATAATGTTCAGACCATTTTCTGATTAAGTTGTTTTTTGATATGGTTCGTCTGAAAAATATAATTAGCAATAGGAAAACTTGGAAGAAAAGAAAGGAAAGAATGTGATAATACTTGGCGTTTTAATATTCGGAGACCAAATATTAAAGAAAACATAACCGCTAGTATATATAGTAATATATATATATTACACTACCGTGTGCAAAGAGCATTTAAGTATTTAACTCATCATGTAATTAACATTATTTTTACTGCTATTAAAATTTGGTTTTATTTTATTATTTATTAGATGAATTGGTAAAAAAAAAACCACATGTTTCAAATTAAATATCCTAGTCTATAAGCGAAGTTTGTTTTATTTCTGCTGCTTCTTTTTTTTAGATTTAATCTAAAGAAATAATCTAGGATTTTTAAACCATGAAAAAAATACTATTCATTTCCGAGCGCACCTAGCCGTCTGCATGAGAACCCACTACTACACTTAAATTTTATTGGCTGGAATACATTTGTAGGGAAAAGAGTGGTGCCGAATTGAATATTTTCGGCAAACATTAGTTTACACGGTACGAAAATTTTCCATAAAAACGAACTATTGATTTATCAATCCTTTTAGCATCGCAAAAGGAAGGAAAACACCTTATCCTATTATTATAACTTTCGTTCTATTGCAATTAAACTATAACAAATAAATAAAACCAACAATAATCAGCTATATATAAAAATATATATATATTCTTTATTTTGGTTAAATATCCATAGAATTTTCATGTCCACCATCTGGACAATTAACTATACATTCTTCATATGTCCATTTGGGGAAAACCCTTTTATACAGGTTTAATAAAACCGTATCTTGGGATTTCACTTGTCCGTCGAACACACATTTCATGTGGCCATGTGTTCCTAAACATAGGTTAATTAGCATTGAAGACACCCTACGATTAATTGACTATAATTACCCAGAGGTTCTTTAATGTGACCTGTCCTGCCATATTTTGTACGAAGTCTGCATGGTTTGTAATAAAGTATGTCATCCCGATTGAAGAACATGAATCTAACAACAGCAGATTTTTTGTGAACCTTAAATAGATGACCAGACAATACAATCCGCTTAATAATTAATCTGTCTGGAGTACAAGATAGTATACTTCCAGTAGCAACCAATACCAATGATCCATTCACTTCCTTAAAACATAGTATAGGGGATGGGGGGAACTGAATTGGGGCGTAAAAAGATGCGACAACTGTGGAATTGGGTTGGAAAAATCTTTCAAACTAAAACAGAAAATATATGAGAGTGTAAGTTAATTCAACTTAAATTATTAAATTAAATTAATTATAAACCTTGTGTTTGTTGCCGTTTGTATGTTGACTAAAAATTGGGTTGATAATATATCTTCTGTAACCGCATTGGATAATTAATCTCTCTTTTGATTTCAAAGGCTCATCAAATAAATTAGTTCTTCTTAAAACAGCATTTACAACCGACATCTTATTCTCATGTGGTAGTAACCCAAACACTACAACTGGATTACTAGTAGATGTGAACGCTTTCCAAGCTGCTTCAGGTACATTTTTCAAATGCAAAGTTATATACCATCCAGGCTAAAATTATTGGCTATTAATTATACTAGTGGATGATAAAATAAAAATAAATTGCCTACCAGAGCTCCTTCTTTATCTTTCAATTCAGATAAGATTCGCTTTCTAGTTCTATCAAAGTTTTGGAATTGAAATATCCTAGCGTAATCGCTTGGTAGATTTTCCATAGGATCCCATGGTGAAGTCCTAAAAATGATATGAAATAGGTATGGAATTGGAAAATTTAGATAAGTAGTTTGGAAACTACATGCCTAAAGCTTTCAAGGCCTCTATATTTCTGAAATCTAACTCTTGCTGGTATATCTTGGGGTGTATCAGTTTCATCCGGGAACATTAAATCTTCTTTCGCTGCTTTTATTTTTTCAAGATCTGCTTGTTCTGCAACCAAATCCAGTTGTTCGTCGTACTGCTGGTCATTGGCGGGAATTTCTGATTCTGTTATGATGTCCATATTATCTTCTGCGTCTGAGTATTCGGATTTATCTTCAGATATTGCGTCCATATAGTCATCATCGCTGTCGTTGTCAGAACCGTCGGAAATAAATTCGGCGTCGTCGTCAGGTATCCATGCTGCTTGATAATTTGACCATCCTTTTGGGACTTTTTTTACTTTCTTAACCTAATATGGAAAATTTTAGTGATAAATAGAAATATAATCATAATATAATCTTGCCATAATTATAATTTCAAATACAAAATCAATGGAATAGAGAAACAGGAAAGTTCTAGCCCGATAAGTTAGTGAGAAAGGCCTTTGCATAAATTCGGATATAATATTAAATCTCAGAAAGTTTTAACTTTGTAAAGTTTAAATTTTTAGAGTAATGGGCTATTGCCCCGGTAGCCGATCACTACTTCCCTTTATTCATGTTGATGATGTCCTACAAACCACTTAACTATCTTATCTAGATGGCCGGCTATACGTCCTTTTTCAGCAAGACAACGCAAGTCTTCATATGGCTCATTTATGGACTTTCTCCAAGAAGCAAGCGTTAATGTTTTGCCGTGGCCACCCGAATTTAAACCTCATTGAACATGCGTGGGATATCATGGAAGAGAATGTCCACTTTGTCCTCCACAGACTCTGGCACAGTTAATCCACGAAGTTCAAGTTACGTGGAACGAGGTGCCACAGGCAGATATCGACCATCTCATTTTGTCGATGCCTAGACGTGTACAAGAGTGCGCAAGAGTTTCATTTTTGATGTAAAACTATCACATTGCCAAAAATTCATGTTGAACAAATTATTCCTTCTATGAGTAACACTTCTAATGTCACTGAGTATACATAAGCAGCTTCAGAAAAAAAAAATAGCCGAATCTATGCAAGGGCCGATTTTAGTAGCTTATCCGACTATAGACTTTAAGGAGGTAAAAAAAAAATGTAGATATAATTTCGTTCGGCCAAAGTAAATTTTGATATATATCGATAGACTGTGTTATGTATTTAGGGAGTCTATTAAAAATAGAGTACTGTATTATTCGTCAGGGCTCGCTTAAAGAATGCAATAAAAGCTGATGAATTATAAAGATTTTATTGTAATATATAGAAGTAGATAAAATAAAGATTTTAGAAATTGCCGCGATTTGAAAAAAAAGGATTATATATATTTGAGATAAAACTTGATTTTGCAAAATCTTCATAAAATTGAATGTCTTCTTTTATTGAATTCAACATTATTACTTTGTACAGCAGGGGAATAAAAAACCGGTGTGCTTTACTAGTAAAGAAAAAGGTGACATGAACATAATTTTTCGGGAATATATTGTAAACACGGCGCTGTATTGAGTATAAGTAACAAAAGTAATTCACGCGATTATAGATGTCGTAAATTATTTTTGTTTGCAAGATCTTAAAAAGATATAAAAATGCAAGCAACTAGTGCATACCTCACCGGAAGGGCTTTGACAATAATTGTATTTCTTTAATAACATTCGTATCATACGATAGTATACGAAGAACGTCGATCATTGTCAGAATACCTTCCCCCCTACATTATGTGGGAGGCTCTAAATTCCGAAATGATGAATATGGAAGCATTAAAGTAAGCCCCAGGTTTACGTTAAGCACTGGAGTTGGACAGTAAACAAAACCCAGCGTGCACAATAAATGGAATAGGTCACAGTGAACTTCTTCGATTACTTAACTGCTTTTCTACTTGCTTCTTCATATATTCTTAATCTGCAGAAGCTTATCAGATGTTTGCAAAATATTACTTTAAAAAAGAGGTGCATTGGAAAAATATACAATATGAAATGCATAACAAAAGAAAGCTAATGGATCTATATTTCGACATTTGTATATCTACATAATACGGTTGGTAATTCAAAAGCAGTGAAATTTGTTAGCAAGTATTTAAATTATTTTAAACATTACCAATATTGTTTAGATAGAAATGGCAACAAAAAGTAAAGCTCATAAATTACATATGTATATATGGAAGTACCTACCTTTTGCTGGTCTGCTTCTTTTAATTCCTCTTCTGTAGGCCAAGTTTGCTCAGCATCCATTGGATCAGGTATATTTTCTGTTTGTAAGGATTCTTGAATGTTTGGATCTTCTATCTCGAGAATTTTTATCCTTTTTTGGTGATTTGTATCATCCACACCAGAATCATTTCTATTAATGTAATAATGTAAAGAATTTTTAAATAGAAACTAAGTAAAAGTTATTTATGATAGATACCTTTTCTTGTCAAAGGCATATGGATCTGGAGGAGCATCTATTTGTGACATTTGATATGTGCCCAATCCAGGTACATGTACCAAATTATTTACAGACAGTGGTATACCACGTAAATATCCTGTTATTTTTAAGTAACCATCACTACCTAAAAGTTTCATCATTCTATTTAAAACGAATTTATTAATATACATATATACCATCTGCATATTTGCAGTACTCTATATCTTCAGCATATAAATGTGGCCGTCTATCTCTATATGTAACCTGTTTAGGTTTATGGTTTCCAATCTTGCGTAACAAATTTAGACCATCTGTTTGATTTTCTAATGTTACGACTTTTTCATCAGGAAACCACTTATTTATTTGCTTTTGAATAAGCTGTTTCTGATCATTTCGTTTCTTGATAGGAATATTATCCATATTTGCTATGGCTATGACTGGAGTAGGTAAACCCTGCAAAATACTCATTTTCCATTATGTCATTAAACAATGTTAATTCTTATATACTTGACTAAATGTTGATGTTAACAACTGAGATGCCCAACTGTTATCAGATTGAATATCTATTCCTTCTTCAGCAGATACCATAAATAAAACTGTATTAGCTATTTTCATAGTATCAAGGAGTGCAAATTGATGATCCAAAGATGGTATCACAATAGCAAAACGTTGCTTATATCTAGGTATCCTGACAAATATAGAAATTATTAAAAAGAACCGTTATTAGACCATATGAAATATTACGTTATATGTATTACTCCTGATGGACTGGTATTTACTACAGCTTCAGAATCACATTCCGTTAATTTTAGTATAGTAGAGGATGGGTCCAAATCTTGACTTAAAGGCAATACACACACTACAAATTTAAAATTTATATTAATAAATATTATTTAGGAAAGCTTGGTGAATTAACCTAGAATTGGTGAGCATTCTAATCCACCTAACAAACGTTTTTTTGATAAAACCTCATCCCTTTTCCTTTGCCTAATTTGTAAAGCTTGATGTCGTCTTTGCTCTCTATTTAGCTCTGTTTTCCGCTTCTTAGATGTTGTTTTGATAGATACTTTTCCTAAGATAGATCTGCTAGTAGTTATATGAAACAACAAATAAAAAATTTATCTACCTTTTGTGGCAACGCTGATCGATCCTTTCGACTTGTGTCGCCCATGTTTATGCGACTTGTTAACTTGTTTAAATACACCAGGTCTATGAGACTGCGACTTTTCTAAAGCCATTATATTTCCAAAATATAGGTTCTTATGACATAACCTCTTTGAAAAATATTGACAGGAGAACCACGTGTTACCTTACGAGTTAATGTAGCAAGATTTTAATTTTCAATACAAGCAATACAAAATCTAAAAATCCCTAGATGATTAGCCATGAGTAGAGACAGGTGAAGCAGATTATTGCATAAATAATGTTGGTACCGCTAATTTTGCCACCACGTATCTATCTTCAGTTTGAGTGATGAAAATCAAATTGCGGCAATGCATGGACGCACGTGTTGTACTATGTTTTCGTGCATAAAAAAATTGATTTTATAATGGATTCTAACACGATATCGCCTGTGTTCTCACTGAACTTACAGACATTTGCATCAGCTAATACAAAATTCAAGTTATTTTTAAGTGACATTAACTTAGATGTAAGTGAAAATATTATTTATTATTATCACATTATCATGCTTGTATCATTTATATACTTTTAGAATCCCACGAAATATGATGTGGAAAAGATATTTTCAACTTTATCAAATGCAATTTTGGATCCAGCGTTGACTATACATCTAGCAGATATTTTTAAAAATGACCTTCTTAAAATATTATATGTATTGGTTAATAATGAAAATACAACATTAACTGAAGAGATTCACTTAAGGGTATGCCGTGCTTTGTCTACGGTCGTAAATATTCATCCTGATGTCAGCAGGTAGATATTTGTTTATATCTAATTAATGATTTATTTTTCAAACTTGGAAATCATTGCTTCAATTTTAGTGTGGTAATTGATTATTTTGAAAAATCTTCTGCACCATTTGTTCAAATGATATCAAAATCTGATGTTCCTGTTAAGAAGAAGAGGAAAATGAATACAGCCGAAGAAAGTTTAATACCTGATATAGACATCATAAATATGTCTTATATTTTTTTAAAATCATCACCAAATTACTTCAGGAATAAATGGCCGTGGGATGAATTTATTAGAAAGTATTTCAATCACCCTGATTATATGGTTCGCTGGTAAGTTAACATGTTAATTTTGGTGTTGATAATTATAATAAAATATTATATTTTAAGGATTTGTTGCCAATGTATAGCAATTATAACAGCCATGAATTCACACCAATTATATGCATTACTTAATAATGTATTGCCAGAAGGTATTGTAGATGACACTTGCATAAAGTTTGAGACATATTCCAGAAAAGTGCTTAAGGATATCAGTTCAGTAGATATTCCAATAGAGTTAGACAGTGAGAAAAGCTTATCAATAAACGACAATACAGTTTCTATCGGTGGTATTAACATACCAGTTTACAAACCTGGTATTGAAGCTAGAATTAAAGTTGTTGAAGTAGAATCTACAAAAAATAACTTGAGAAAGATTGCAATGGGCATATTATCGGATAAAGCTATAAATCTAATAGGGCCAGTAGGGTCAGGAAAATCTATATTAGTAGAATACATAGCAGAGAAAACTGGGAGAGTTTTGGGAGAACAATTCATTAAGATACAGTTGGGCGATCAGACTGATAGTAAAATGTTACTGGGAACCTACAGATGTACTGATATTCCTGGTGAATTTGTGTGGCAGCCAGGTATCTTAACACAGGTAATAACGATAAAGATTGATTGCTTTACTGCATCCAGACAAGCATACCCCACCAAAAAATTAAAGAAAAAAGACAGTTCACTTATAAATTACCAAAAGAACAGCTCTTTCTATGTCTCATCAATACCGGATCTTTGACAACAGTTCTATTTTTTAAAAGTTGTCTGTAAGAGTTTCATAGAATTTGATGTTGCGGAATATAAAAATATTTTTGGTCCATATTACTCATAGATCCCGTCTATTTCAATTAAATTTAAACTTTTTTATTTATAGATATTTTTCATGGAAACCCAAATATTTATTGTGTATTTGAAATTTTAACTGATATAATTTCTTTATCATTTGTGATTTGATTGGAAATATGCCTAATATTAAATGTATATTTTTGAATATTTAAATAATCTATGCAAATTTTTGCGTCCAGAAATATATTAGTGTTCGTTTTCATGAATTTGAATTTTTATTTTTCAATCCAGGGTGTCGTGAATGCATTATGCGCTTTTCTAACCGTCAATATAACAGCACAATAACTTTCAATTTGATGATAAATTTCTCTTTCAATTAATGATAGTGTTTTTTTAATACCTTGTTATGAAAAATCTGTCAAAGTGTACTTTATTGCGTCCTAGTAGGTATGTAAAACAAAAAAGTGTAAAACTTGTAATATCTTGGAGTTATATTAACTGTTAGAAAGATTTTTAGGGTATTATTGCACTCTAGATTAAAAAATAGAAATGTTTTTTTTTTAGCTAAGGAAACGAAAATGGTTAAATCATATAAATATAAAATAAATGTGCAGGTATATACGCATTGCTCTGTTTAAATTTAAATTTTATCGTATTTCCAAAAATGATCAATAGTTATAACATAGGCGTGGGATAATCAAATTTGTGATAAATAACGCATTTTAATGTTATTAAAAAATGTACATAAACAAATGTGATCCTATATTGAATCTGTATATTTGTATATTGTTCCATTTCTGGATTTAATGTTAAAAATAGTACCACTATATAGTGTGTCCACGGATGGAGATGACAATAGGTATGACAGACAACAAAAAATTGAATTGTCATTTAATATTTTATTAAAAAGTTCTGCTGAGTTTGAAACTTATTTATCGTTTGTTTTTGATTTTTCAAAACTCAGTAGGCTTCCACTGCTGAGTAAAAACTGGTTTTGTTTTAAGCAAAGTACTTTCTCCGCTCACACTATGCAAAAATGTTACTGAGAAATGTTGTTCAGAAGTAAAAGTTATGATAGTATACAAATTTTATGAGTCGTCGGCCTATTATGATTTAAAAAATTCATTTGTAAATTTTGCTTCCATTAAAGTACTACTTCTGTTCAGAGTATGCCAATACTTTACCAAGATATAAACTTAAGGCAAAAAGTCATAGGGTTATGCATATTTTCAGAATAATCGACATACTTTAGTAATCATGATAAAGTTGACACACCATAAGAGGAAAATCACAAATTAGTATGTCCATTCCTAGTAATTTCCAAGATGTTAGTATTTATTCAGGTATGATAATTATTGAGCAATTTCGTATAGTGTGGGCTATGAAGTTTTGATAATTGTTAAAGTAACATTTGTCAGTTTATACCAATCCAGAACGTCACACTTATGTTTGCTGTTTCTCTGTTGTTTTATTGTTACGTTAATCCAGTTATTTTTTTTTTTTGCTGGTCAACTTTTGTGATTTGTTTAGCATTTCTGGATTCGTACAGATTAACATAACTGTGCCATTACTTTGAAAATTCCAGAACTTCATGGCCCCTATACCTACCCAAATTTTCATACCTGAATAAATAGTGATTAATATTTCGAAAAATATTAGGAACCATACCTTAATACTTAATGATGATTAATTTATTCTTGCATCAAAGATTGAAAGTTTCCGTAAGGATGGTTATACTCTGTATAAAATAAAATGGTTTTTTTTTTATCAGAATTTCGTAATATTGTTTCCTGTGTCTTAGCAATTTGATATAATTATCTTTATTCGCTTGTGAAATACAGAATATTTTCGAAGAAAATTTAAATGTCAAAATTTTGATAAAAATTGTAAATACCGGTTGAACGGTTGAATTTAGAAATATGGAACTTTCATAAAAATTGTATTAGAACAATCGTAGAATCCATTGAGGTACGAAAGAACACGTAATTTCATTTAAAAACGAAACTTGCTGTGGCCTCCTTTTTAACAAAACGTTTTCGGAAGTTTGTTATAAAATTTTGTAAATCATTGGATCGCTAGATAAACATAGTGGACGTATAGGCTGAAGCGCCCTGTATATTCATTATGGAAATAAAAAGTTTGTAGGGACCATATTCCTTTATTATTTTTGTGTATTTCAGACATAGTGTTCTAGGTTGGATGAATATTTTTCTATATTGTTGCTCAAAAAAACAGTGAATAAAATAACATCTCTTAGTCTACTCGTGTTAATCTTCTAAGTATATTTTTTATTGATTTCATAGTCTTGAAGATTCGATAAGTTTTTGTAATACAAACAAACATACATACATAAACTTTAAATAGGATCTTTTACTGGGTCGCACCCGAATTTTTTTTATTTGTTGGAAAACAATTATATGGATCCCTAGATCCATATAATTATGTTTATTTTATTTAGGCTAAATTATTGTAGTATATTTAGTATAATATAGATTACTGTAGTTGCTGAAAGATAATTTTGGTTTTAAACAGGCCGTTATGAATGGAAATTGGCTGCTATTAGAGGATATTGATTCTGCTAGTACTGATATTGCTTCAGTTTTATGTGGTTTACTTGAAAATCAACATTTATCAGTTCCTGGATATCGGGATGCTGTTCCCATAAAGCCTGGATTTCAAATATTTGTAACACAGAGGTATTGTTATTCCTACAACAATTACAAATGCAAGTGTTGGATATTTTTTTAAAAAATTTATTGTTGCAGACTTCTTCCAACAATGACGGGTTATCACAAAAGACGCAGTCAATCTTGCGATATTTTAGCAAAACATCTTCTTCATATTAACATAGAACCACTATCAAATAGTGAACTACACGAAGTTATTACAACATTATTTCCTACTCTAAAAACCATTACTAATCGAATAGTGAGCGTTTTTCAAGAGTTTACAAAAGAACGAGATGAAAGCAGTATGCATAAGAGTGGACGCTTAATTTCTACAAGAGATTTGTTTAAGTGGTGTTCAAGAGCTATTATTGATTATGATGTATCTAGCAATACAAGTGCTTTAAAAATATTACAAGATGGCATTGACATATTCTGCTGCAGTCAAAGAGATAAAGAAACAAGGTTGAATTTAGCAAAGGTAATAAGCTCTCATTTAGGTATTGTTCAGGAAAATGCAATTTATTTTTGCACGCAATATAAACCGAATCTTAGCCTTACTCCAGATATTTTAAGGGCTGGTAGAGCTACTATTAAAAGAAGTAATATGATTTCTGACTGTAATGTAAAATTTTGTTTCACTCGTCCTTCGTCTTGCTTAGTTGAAAATATTATGTGTTGTATCGCAACAAATGAACCTGTGCTGTTAGTAGGAGAAACAGGAACGGGCAAGACATCAACTGTACAATTTTTGGCTAAAACTCTTGGGCAAGAACTGATTGTTATTAACATGAATCAACAATCTGATTCTGCTGATTTATTAGGAGGATTTAAACCTGTTGATTTTGAAATTAGTGGTAGGTCCAATTAAAAAGGAATTTGAAGAAATTTTTAGAAGTTTCTATAATGTGGAACGAAATAAATCATTTTTGGGCCACATAGCATATTGTTACAACAGCAAACTGTATATTGAATTATTATTATTGATGAAAAAGAGTTATGAAGCTGCAATAAAGAGACTAACAAATCAGTCTGAAACAACTATTGTAGTTGGAGAAAAGCGAAAGAAACAGACACATAAAGATGTTGTACAACTAACTTTAAATCAAGATTTTTTAAATAAATGGCAAAATTTTGGAAGGAAGCTCGAAAAATTGGAACTGCAGTTAAAGCATAAAAACGCATTGGCTTTTACTTTTATTGAGGGTAGTTTAGTAAAAGCAGTGGAAAAGGGTCAGTGGGTGTTATTAGATGAAATAAATTTGGCAAATGCTGAAACATTAGAATGTTTATCGAGTTTACTTGAAGGACTGCACGGATCTTTGAATTTACTAGAAAGAGGAGATAAAAAACCTATTAGACGACATTCCAACTTCACTTTGTTTGCTTGTATGAACCCGTCAACGGATGTCGGAAAAAAAGATTTACCGTCTGGTTTACGGAATAGATTTACAGAGTTTTTTGTTGACGAGTTAACAGATAAAACGGATCTGTTACTGTTAGCTAATAGTTATTTAGAAGCAAAATCCATGAAGGAGGGTAAAATAGAAAACCTAATTAAATTTTACCTGAAAGTACGTAAAGAAGCAGAGCTTAATTTATCAGACGGTTTAGGCCATAAACCACATTTTTCGTTGAGGTCTCTGTGTAGAGCTTTGAATGTAGCATCTAAGAATCCATGCGGAAATATCATTAGGAGTTTGTACGAGGCGTTTTGTTTAAGCTTTCTCACGCAATTGGATCTAAACTCTTATAACGTCGTTGAAAAAATGATTGTTAGGTGGGCTATTGTGCTTAAAAATGCTCTTTGTAATAACCAATTCGTGTATTAATTCTTTAGCCACACTGTAGCATCGACACAAGAATTTAAATCAATTATGAAACATAATATGCCAAAACCTCATGGATCTGATAAGGATTATATGCAATTTGAAGGATATTGGATACCTTTGGGTTCCTTGGAGCCAAGTGTTCCAGAGGATTACATATTAACTAAATCTGTGAAGAAAAATTTGAAAGATCTTGTAAGAATTGTTTCAATAGGACAACTGCCGGTGCTGTTGCAGGTGAGAAAAATGAATGACTTTCGAATGCTAAAATAATATATTTTTTTGTATGATAAGGGCGATACTTCTGTTGGAAAAACGAGTCTAATTACTTACTTAGCCAAATCTAGCGGACATAAATGTGTGCGTATAAATAATCATGAACATACAGATTTGCAGAATATGTTGGTTCTTATGTAGCTGATGCAAATGGAAAATTAGTCTTTCGGAAGGTAAATTACTGCAATTGACTAAAACCTCGTATATTAAACATTGATTTTAGGTTTGCTAGTCGAGGCTATGAAAAAAGGACATTGGATCATTTTGGATGAACTAAATTTAGCACCTTCAGATGTTTTGGAAGCTCTAAATCGAGTTCTTGACGACAATAGAGAATTGTTCATCCCCGAAACGCAAGAAGTAGTGAAGGCCCATTCCAATTTTATGTTATTTGCTACTCAGAATCCGCCCGGAGCATATGGCGGTCGCAAAATGCTTTCAAGGGCATTTAGGAATAGATTTATTGAGCTGCATTTCAACGAAATACCTTCAGACGAGTTGGAAATCATCCTACAACAGCGATGTCACATGGCCCCTTCGTACGCTAAGAAGATGATAAGTGTTATGAAAGAATTGCAAATGAGACGTCGAGGGTCGGCTGCTTTTGCTGGCAAACACGGATTTATGACATTGAGAGATTTATTTAGGTGGGGAGAACGATATCGGCTGGCGAAAGATAAACCAGGGCTTTATGATTGGGACCAACACATCGCAGATGAAGGTTATTTATTGCTGGCTGGAAAAGTTAGGAAACAGGAAGAGAAAGTTGAAATTGCTAACGTCATTACGAAGTTTATGAAGCGGGAAGTTAATCCGGAATCCTTATTTACTTGTAAATACTTTGTTGACAATTTTTCATTGATATTACATTATTTTATATTAATAATTACATCATTACAGTATCGAATAAAACATCTTCTGTAACGAGATCTATATTGGAAAAGATAGAAAATAATAAAGCAAGATATCCGAATATTGTATGGACGTTTAACATTCGCCAATTGGCGGTTTTATTATCAAAAGCTCTGGAGTTTCATGAACCAGCGTTATTGGTAGGAGAAACAGGATGTGGTAAAACTACTATATGCGATTTATTGGCACAGAACAATAATCAAGAATTGGTTACTGTGAACTGTCACATGCACACTGAAAGCAGCGATTTTATTGGAGGCCTAAGACCAGTTCGGGAACATGTAAGTGAAATACCTTAGCGTAAGTTGATTCAGCAAGAGCGACTTGATTTTTTTATGTCAATAAAGTATAGTTTTATATGAGAGTAAACGATATATTTAATTTCTTAACAATTGTATGTGAAACACGCACAAGCTTTACAGAACGCTGTTGACCATTTGTAAAAATAGTGCGGGTATTAAGCTGCAATGCATGTAATAAAGATTATTTCAAAATGAATCCACAGATGAACCGATGGTTCATGGAGTGTATTATTTTTCGTCCCGATTTTTTGATGTTTTTTTTTGCTATACCCACGCGGAAATAAAATTCAATGTGCCAATTGGCGGAGTATATGTTTAACCCCAACCTATCTTGTTTATGAGTCATACAGTTTCCTTACTCTGTGTATAAGAATGTAAGATGCGTTTGCTTAAACTGTAGTTCGATTACATAAAAGTAATCGGTAATGTTTACTTAGGGCAAATATAACTTCATGATAAAAGTTTTTTTTTTTTTATTTTAGGATAAAAGATAATATTTATTAAAAGTTGACGTTCTATTTTATGTGTTATTAGTGAATTAAACTACCGCACTTGTAACTATTGAATTTGAAATGTAGATACCTTCTATTTATGCATTGTCGGCTCTTTCATTATATACTTTGTTGAAATTTCACTTTTTTTTCGGCAGCATTATCTGAATTTGGGTTTAGAGGTGCATGATGTGCTTTATACGTTGAATTTTTTGGAAAAGTTATCAAATGCAGGAAATGAACGGGAATACACTGTCACAACAATATAATTTTCTTTTTATGTACAATAAAAAAGCTTATGTCGGTGAGGGTCGAAATCTTCCTGTCATTATTCGTTGTTTTCTATTGTTTTAATTGAATAATTTAATTTAATACTTATTACTGCATAAGCAAGATGAAAAATCATCGGCATATTTAGATTAGATTAGTGTTGGGGTGGTGGTTTTTTGAGAGCGGCTTCTTTGTCCAGCTCATTACTAGAAACCTTGCTCTCGCCAGGCCGCCATTCGGACACAGCACATGAGCTGGTGCTTCTTCCTTCTCTTAACAGAATCTGCAAATAGCGTCATTTACCGGCCTGTTGCACACATGCCTATTTAGTCTACAGCGACCAGTCAGCATAGCTACTATCGTTTTGACGGTCTTCCTGTTTTTAATCAATAGATCCTTAGTAAATTCAGGCCTCTGTTCCTTTAGAAATTCTTTTGTCTGTCTCTGCCCCGGTGATTTTGGCCACCACTACGTGGGCTAATAATGTATCCATCCATTGATGGATTTTTTAATTTGCGATTTGGTAGTGCTAAAAGAAGAGCTAGCTCTAACGAATAATCTTGCCGAACATCGTCTGGCCAGCTCGTCCACCGCTTTATTTCCACTCACGCCCAAGTGGTTAGGAACCCAGGGTAACGTTAATTCCCTTTCGGTGGACATCTGATTTAGGGTGCTTACGCAGTACCAAATCCGCGCACCCTTACGGAACTAATCGCTGTGGACCGAGTGTCAGAGAAGATAGCAGTGCCTTTATTTCTCTGACGCAATGGTGAATTGGAGCAACCTCAGCCTGGAACATCGTTATATCTTCGCTGAAGCTTACTGAAAGAGCCTTTTTAGGCTGCTTTACGTATATTCCAGCTCCGACGCCGCAGTCCCTTTTAGAGCCGTCTGGATACCAGTTTGAGTCCGTCTTATTAGAATGCGTGTCTCTCCGTCCTTATCTGGGATTACAACCTGGTATGTCCTATCTAGGTTAGAATTTTTGAACCATGGCATTATATGGCATCCTCAAAAGAGGTGCCTCCTTAACTTCATCTAATAGTTGTTGATAATCAGCGTAGTACGATTTACTTATCAGTGCTGGACTATGCATAAGTTTATGTGCTGTTGACCTGGCAGTTCCTTGTATGTAAATATGTAGCGCTGGCAGGTTCAGAATTACTTCCATTGCAGTGGTGGAGGTCGATCTCATCGCACCCGTGGCACACAGACACGTCAGTCTTTGTACGCCACTTAACGTTTTGGCCGCCTTCGGCTGTCGCACCTTTGGTCACCATACTATTGCTTCGTACCTTATAATGGGTCTAATTACTCTTGTGTATAACCACAGAATCATCTTGGGGCTGAGGCCCCAATTCCTTCCACAAGCCTCCTGCACCCACCTAGGGCCATAGTGTCTATGTTGGTTGCGTTCTGGATATGTTGGTTCCACAAGTTTCATCAAGCCATACGCCAATTGGAATATTATTTTTACCAAGGTAATTTGAAAAATAAACTGACAATAGGCAGAGGACGCGGCGAACGTATGTGATCAAGTAACTGATATTGCTCTACTTATTTAAAACAATTTTCGAGCGGATGAGGACACCTGCTAAGACCTCACTACTTGCATGAAAATGGGTGGGCTTGATTCAATAAATTTCGAAAATATACACAGTGCGAAAATTTTTCCATAATTGCACTCTTAGTTTATAATAAAATTAAGTAATTCTTGTTGAATTATCCATTATTTCAGGTTATTTTTTTCCCTTCAGTAACTGTGTTTAACTTTCTTTAATTTAAGGATTTAAATGATGATAATGAGAAGGTAATTTTTTCTAATGAAGGTGTTTATTTACACACATTTCTTCAAATATATTTTGACTTTTTCAAGTGAAACTGTATTTTTTATTCACGTAATTCATAATCCAAACCCAAATTGTTTCTCAAATAATGTATTGAAAATATTCCATGAGAAACAATGTGGATTGCATAATGTAAAGTGCAGTAGGTATCACTTGGGAAGGTTAAAACACCATTTACGAAGCGTCGTGTGTAAATAAATATTAAATACTTTAACTAGAAACATTTTGTTTTCCGTTACCATGATCTAAATTCTTAAATGAAAAAGAAATTAAATATACGAAGATTTTTAAAGGTCAAATTAAAAATATTTTGGATCTTAATTATCTGTTTTAGAACGAGGATCCAAATAAATTATTTGAATGGATTGACGGACCACTAATTAAAGCTATGGTAGAAGGCAATGTGTTTTTGGCTGATGAAATTTCTTTGCTGATGATAGTGTGTTGGAAAGATTAAATTCTTTGCTAGGTAAGTTAAAATAGAAATTTGTTCGTGTAACATTAATATTGGCATCCGTTTGTTTAGAACCAGAAAGAACGCTACTCTTGGCCGAAAAAGGGGTAGATATCAATAGTAAAAAAAATTCTGAGCTTGTAGTTGCACATACAGAGTTCCATTTTATCGGCACTATGAATCCGGGAGGCGATTTTGGTAAGAAGGAGCTTTCACCTGCGTTGAGAAACAGATTCACTGAAATTTGGTGCGAGCCATGTAATAATCGAGACGATTTAATCAATATTATTAATCATAATATAAAATTTCCGCTGAGAACGCAGATATGAATTTTGGTATTTTAATAATGGATTTCATTGACTGGTTTAAGAATGAAGATATTGGAAAACGGTAAATTATGCTTTATTTTTAAGGTGCTTTTGCAATAGTGTTTTCTATCGTTTTAGATTTACAATAAGTGTGAGAGACATTTTATCTTGGGTTTATTTTATAAACGTTTGCTGTGAAGTGGTGGAACCAGCTGATCTATACTTAAATGGTGCTTGTTTGACATTCCTAGATAGTTTTGGTTCTGGAGCTACGAGTACAGAAAAGTATGTTTGTTAATACATAAATAAATTTGTCTATTGTTTTATTATCATTTTTAGTAATGATATCCTCAAGGCATTCAAAGAAAAATGCCTCAATTTTATTGCTGAACAGCTTCGAAAATGTAATTTATGTTCTAAGGCAGCTGTTGGAACTGAGGTGAAAATAGAAATTAAGGGCCAATTGTTTGGTATCGATCCTTTTTACATAGAAATGAACTCCAATGCTTGTGAACAAATTCCGTTTACATTTGATGTACCAACAATAAAACAGAATACTTTAAAACTTTTGCGGAGTTTGCAGCTAAAAAAACCAATTTTGCTGGAAGGCAGTCCTGGAGTTGGGAAGACTAGTTTAGTTATTGCTTTAGCAAAAAGGACGGGTAATCAGATCTTCCGAGTCAACCTCTCTGATCAAACTGTGAGTGTTTTACCTTTATAACATATAATTCATTTTCCTGGTGGTCTATGATGGACATTCGTGTATAATAAGTGCGTAAACAAATTTAGGCTGCTCAAAACTTACTTCCTATTCATTTTCTCTCACCGGTATTTACTATTGCAAAATTCCGTATAACAGATACAAATGCGGATAATCACACACGAATCAGACGCAAATGAATATGATACAGCTGATTTCATAATCAACATAACGAAAGACGTAGCTTGTGTAATAACAACGTTAACAATGGTACAGTAAGAGAAAAAAGTTTCCGCGTAGTTTGGCAGTAAAAACATGACGTGAACACAATTTTTACGGAATATATTGTAACATCCACCTCTACCCAATAAAATAAATGAAAAGAATTTAGATATTTCTTTTCGGCTGCCGGCAATAGACACCGCCGGCAGTTGCGGTTTTGAGATAAGATTGTAAAGAGATGTAAACACCCCAGTATGGAAAAGGTTAAAATATATCTATTTACCCTACTTGGTCGAAGTATTTTTACATTCTGGGTTATTAAATATTATTACCTATATAAAGAAGGATTTTTCTTTACTACCAAACTACGCGGAAACTTTTTTCTCTTGCTGTACTTTTGTAACAAGTGTACTAAAATATAATGATAAAAGCGTTATGTCTGACGTGTTTTCGTTAATTCGCATAAAACTATGAATTCGTTCGTTAATGACACAATAAAAACCGTAATTTTAGGACATATCCGATCTGTTTGGTGCTGATTTGCCAGTAGAAGGCGGGGAAAGCGGTCAATTTGCGTGGCGTGATGGACCACTATTACAAGCACTTAAAAAAGGGCATTGGATATTGTTAGATGAACTTAATTTAGCTTCACAATCTGTACTGGAAGGTTTAAATGCTTGCTTGGATCATCGTGGAGAAATTTTTATACCAGAACTTGGAAAAACTTTCCTTGTAAAGCCAGGTGTGCACTTACAGATACGCTATATGTGAATATCTGTATTATACATTTTTTTTTACAGACACAAAGTTTTTTGCTTGCCAAAATCCATTGAAGCAGGGGGGCTCAAGGAGAGGTCTTCCAAAATCGTTCTTAAATCGTTTCACCCAAGTTTACATAAGTGCTTTAAGTAACCAAGATTACTTGTGTATTTTAAAGGAACAGTTTCCGCAAATCCCAACAGAAATTCTGGAAAAAATGGTCGCTTTCAACGAAAGGCTTACAATGGAATTGAAAAGTTACACTTTGGCCACCAAAGGCGGTCCCTGGGAGTATAATCTAAGAGATTTGACTCGATGGTGTGAAGTTACTCTATATCATTATGGAAATATGCTTGATGATAAGTATTACGCACCAGAAAATTCAGTCAAATTGATATACAGTGATCGCTTACGTACTCCAGACGATAAACGACGAATATTAGAGATATTTGAAGAAGTGTTTAATTGCAAGATATCCGGTGATTTGACTACAGTTTACGTAACAAAAAGTGAAGTGTATTTTGGAAATGTACGTTTAAATCGCGAAATAAACAGCTGTAATACCAATGTGCACAAGGAAAAAGAGACATGTTTGGTTTTGCGTGATCAATTGACAACTTTACGCAGTTTAGCGTATTGTGTGAATATGAATTGGATGAGTATAATTGTAAGTATAAAAAAATGTGTTTTTACCAGTATAGTTTTTTTCCTTTGTGCAGGTGGGTGGTACTTGTAGTGGTAAAACTAGTGTAGTGCGAACGTTAGCTTATCTGGTGGGTAAAACTTTACACACTCTGCCAGTGACATCTGCCATGGATACGTCCGATCTTTTAGGAGGATTCGAACAGGTCAGATCTTTTATCTTTATTGATTTAATCCTAAGTTTCCTGCTGTTGTATTGTTGGTTTTTTTTTAATGAATAAGAATTACTTGAAATTTCACAATTTGAACCACCATGAATTGTCACAAAATAGTTCAAGTTATCTCGATGGGTTGTTTAATATAGCATGTTATGTCGTTGAGTGAAGGAATTATAAAGAGATGCAACCGTATAAGCACTAGTGAAATCGAAAAGGGTATCGACCGCTAGATGTCTTATGGGATTCAAGATTCGCGAATCCCACGTCAGTCTCACTTGGAGACTTGCAGACCGGTAACATCACATATATTCAATATAGCAATACTAGAAAGATGGCCACTGCAAAAACACCTTTTTTGTTTCCCGTGAAAAATTATGGGAAAATTGAATGAGAAATTGCGTTGGTTTAATATTACCGTGGTGGATATTGATGCTTTGAAAAATAAATTAGTTTGTGGGAATATTTTATTTCTCCAGATATTATAATAAATGATAAACGTAATCTCCTAAAAAGACCGCAATTACTGTAAGATATGTTCAAGCGAGTTTGGTACAATGAAAGCGTATAAACAATTAATCTACTATATTATGTATTTCTTTTATTTTACATGTACATATATACATAAAATACCACGAGACACAATTTCTTAAAAAACTTTTATATACCTGTTTAAATGCGATACATTGCTTGATCACTAACCTCGAAGCAAAAGGGTACAACTTCTTAGCCGGTTAGTAGGTACATTTGCACAGATTATTTATATACAGGTAAGTTTTTTATCTTGAGCAGTGACTATCTAAAGAAGACAAACCAAGCTTATGGGAAAAGTGTTGCGCTTAAAAACAGCAGTTTGGCGGTTAGACTCCAGATGTCGATGTATCTCCACCGCCAAAAGGTGTGGGGTAGTCTGCTGTTTTAGCGAGAATAACAGCAAATTTAAATTATATAAATTGTATAATAGTACGATTTCCAATAGGTGGTACTGATTCTAACGTATTTTAATGTAATGAAATTACTATGATGGTAATTATGGGATTTCAAGCACGGCAGGCGACAACAATATTTTGAATATAAATAAAAAATAATAGTATATCTGTCATATGTCGTATACACGTCGCTATTTGATGTACCTACCCCAGTAAACCAAATTCAAATTTCCGCAATTATATTTACTAACTGCAACTTAAAGGTATTCAAATAACTATTAATCTAATACAAAATCGTAGGTAATTCATTGCTTAAATGTTGAAGTTACTGAAAATAATTGCGGGAATTTTGAATTTGTTTACTAGGACATTATAGTATTCCGTTTTCCATGATTCTAGGGTTACACGAAAGTAGAATATAGTGAATTTTATTTATTATAAAAAAAGATGTTTACATTGTTGGTTTGTCCACATAGCCAACTTTAAATTGCTCGCATTATTCTTAGTAACTTCAACGTTGAAACAAAAATTACCTACCATTTTGTACTACATTAACAGTTATTTAAATGCGTTTACATGAAGTCACGTAAAATAGTGGCGAGAAATTTAAATTTGGCTATTATGGGTACGTTTGGTGTGTTATATAGTTTATATTTAAATTAGAGAATTTACAATGTTCTGTAGATTCTAATTAACTACCGTGCATAATATAAATTTCTTTTATTAAGTGAAAAATAAATAAATGATGATCATTCATAATTCAAACTCATAAACAAATTATCGAATGATCGTCAATATTATGATGCTTTTTTTCGTCATTCAATTACGTCCATCACAAGTACAGTAGAGAAGATCGCAGAGATGTCGAGTAGGATATTAGAGACTATATAAGAAGTTATTTAAGAGTTCACGTTATATATCAAAGTTGTATGCAACACGCTGTCATAGCCACTGTCAAATAGCCAACTTTAATTTTCCCGCAATTATTCTTAGTAATTCAACGTTGAATACATTAAAATCCCCACCATTTTGTATTACATTAATAGTTATTTTAAGCCTTTACGTTGAATTCATTAAAAATTGTGCGGGAAATTTAAATTTGGCTATTAGGAGACTAAGTTACTTAGAGCCGTTTTACACGTACGAGAATTTTTTACGTAAATCATACCAAAAATCATCGAAAATTTTGGTGAGAATTTTCCTAAGAGCCGTTTTACACGTACGAGAATTTTTACATAAATTACACAAAAATTATCTCGAAAATTTTGGTGAGAATATTCGTAAGAATTTTTTTCGCGATTTTTCAGGTCGTTTTACGCAGGAATAAGGTTACTTCCATTTCACTTGTAATTGTACCTAAATCTAAACATTAAGATGCATATTTTGCTGGTTTATTGTTAACTGCATTTATTTAGGATTTTCTATGAAACCATAATCAAATAACATTTAATTTAACAATGCGCCTGCTTATAACAACAAATATCGTGAAATTCCGGTTATAATTTATTCCTGTGTTAAAATGATCTGAAGTATCGCGACAAAAATTCTTACGAAAATTCTCACCAAATTTTCGAGCTAATTTTTGATACGACTTATGTAAAAATTCTCTGACGTGTAAACGGCTCTTACATATGCTAACAAAAAGGAACCAAATTATTAACGTCACAATTATGTATATCGATGTGCCTTTGATGTTTTCTTTTATTTTAAACTTAATGCTTTCTGTGTTTACTTATAACGTAGACTTTTTTAATTAATCGATTTGTGAATCTCGCACACCTGTCATTGAAAGGAATGCCGATAAGAAAATATACTCTGGAACTATTATCTCACCGTAATAATATGGAAAGAAGCTTTTGCTTTTTCGATTTTAAATGTTGTACTCGTTGATATTCATATTACGTTTTATTGTTTTACTTACAAAAAACAAAACAAGATGTCTATTACGTCTACAGTGATTTGCTTGTACAACTTTTTTGAGTAGATTGCGCTGTCATATTAATACATCACAATTATTCTGGTTTAGCCTAACCTAATTTGGACGATTTGGACATCAAGCGACATCTATCGATGACTTTTTAAATTAATTTGCTTTTTTATGGATTGGCTTTTATCTTTCTTGTATTAATCATGATCTTGAGACAAGGAATATCTCTAAAAACTGCATCAAATCAAAAAAAAGATCTTAATAAGATTGTTGTAATGTTAGGGCTTATGAATGGTGGAACTCGAATCTCCCGCATGACCCCCCCCCCTCCAGAGTGGGAGGGGACACAACTTTGAAATCTTAAATGGGCACTCCCATTTTATATTGCAGATTGGGATTCTACGCCATCAAGTATGTAGTTTTTGTTTGAAACTTTTTTTTCGATTCGTAACAGATTGCGCTGTAATCTCAAAAAATATGATTGTGAACGTCTAGAAAAAATACACAAAAAAGAGAAGCAAGCAAACATGATTTTTGTGATAAAAAAACTCACCCTGTATATGCAGAGATTAAAGCTTTGGTATGTTTCATAAGGTTTGTTTAAGGTTACCTTTGAAATTCTTCCACAGAAGGCTGCACTTTCTGTGAAATATTCTTGTTAAGAAGAGAGACAAAGAGACAAAGGATGCATATATGGTACGAATTCCCATTTAGTTGTTTCTCTTTACAATTCCTTCACTCAACGGTTATGTGTAACGTTGTGAGTAGTAGTAATGGAAATTACGATGAGTTTTTTTATATTCGGGAATAATGGTTTTTTTTAATATAAATAATATTGCTGGAAGAAGTTTCAGTTGTGGAATACATCTTCATAGATTTATTTACTGATATCTATTGAAAATATATTGTAAGATCGTATTGACGCGAGATCTACGGTTTTTCATCCAAGAAGAAGGGATGCTTTGATTTTCGTTTACAATTAAGAACTAAATTGGTCATTTACTGCGACGTCCGGGTGAAAGCGAACATTTCGACTAACGCTATTGCTCGAAACCAGGTACCTGATTTCGAAAAGAGATCGATTTTCTCGTTCAGACTGTAATTGAAAAGTACTGATTCGTAAAATAATTTATATTACCTATCTTAGATGCGGTTTAATTTTATAACAAGAAAACGTATGTTCACTGAGAAGAAAAGGTTCTTTAATTCAAATATATTTATTATTAAAAAAAAAAAAACATTTCTTTCGTGTAAAATATAGGGGGAATTCAGGGGACCTGACCATAAGGGAGAGTTGAACCAGTTCAAACAACACATTTAAATTTTGCAGTAACCACTCAATTGACAAGCCAAGTGGCTCGTCAATTGAGTGGTTACCGCGAAATTTAAATATGTTGTTTGAACTGGTTCAACCTTGTTTCAACTCTCCCTTATGGTCAAGTCTTCCGGACTCTCCCTATTTACACTGGAAATAATATTATTGACTTCCTCCAATCTTCGGCGTTTACACAATATATCGCGACAAAAATAATCTTAAAAAAATAACTTTACTTTACTTTTGACGAGAAAATATCTATTCACTAATTTGTCTTTGAGTGATATAACTCAGCCCGGCGATGTTAGATGACTCACCACATAACGTTTCGGTTGGTGGGGCAAGCAAGCAGCGAACCGAGAGCGGTAATGGCACACCTACCACCTACATACGCTCCTTAAATGGGAAAATGAGTAAGGCTTAAATCTGCGTCCTTGAACTATTTCCGCCGGGCTTAAGATGTAACATAACAAGAGACAATAGTTTCGGACAAGTTTGGCTCGATGCTGTGTCCTATGACTTCTTGTCGTCGATTTATGTATGTATGCATTTATTGTGTTATTTTTTGGGTTATGATTCCTGTACTAGCCGAATGCTTTAATGAGTTCGACTAGATATTCGGCGCTGTAATGATGATTAGGAGGGAAATTTGGCTCTGCGGGGGTGCCTGACAAGCAACTAATTGCTTGGGCTTAATTAATCATAATTGTATTGGGCTTAGGCCATTGCTGAAACTAAATGTTGTGGGTAGTATCATTTACATGAAGAAATTGATATTTTTTTTGTGAGGCGAAGTGCAATTGCGAACTGTATGTCGCAAAAAGTAGACTCATTTTTGGTAATTTTAGATTGTATTGAATAATTGATAGATAAGCCTTGTCCCTCTATATATTTGCTAAAGTTATGAGATTGAGGCTTTGTTTTATAATTATAAAAATAATACATAAATTAGTATTAGATTAATATTAAAAGACAAACATGAATATATTTTATTTAGGTATGCATCTCTACTGCAGACTATCGTAAGCTTAGTGTTATTAAACTTCAAGAAACGGTTAAATAATGAATATTTTTATATACGGTGGAATCTCGTTAACCCGGATCAATTGGCACCGGAGCCGATCCGGGTACACGGACACTAGGGAAAAAAAAAATAAAGTAAGACAGTAGTTACAGAAAAATGACTTCACTTTCATAGATAAACAAATACACACACAAAACAACCCGAACAATTTATTTTTTAAACTTATCTTAAACAACAAGGACAAACGCTATTTGATACAACGGGCATTTCTAAAAAAAAAAATATCCGTCAACATTGATCCGGATTATCCGGAGATCCGGGTTCATGGGGTCCGACTTAACAAGGTTCCACCTCTTTGTTTTCTTATAATCAACATCAAACTGTCGTCGTCAATGCAAGCAGTCCCGCAAAGTATTTCAACACCTATTGCAAGTAACAATTCTGTTTCAATTGTGGAGATTTCTTTAATTTTTTTATCAAATACGTTAAAAGTTATAATATTTGTGGAATAAGCCATATAAATGTTTAATAGTGGAGATGCAGTATTATCCCCCATATTTCAACCTTCTTTAAATCAAATGTTGTTTTTCATAATGATACGGCCAATGGCAAAACGAAATGCAAACAAAGTCAGATAGCTTTCAATAAGTCGATAACCTATATGGAAAACTAGAGTTCCCTTTGTACAGTGTAGTTATCATTAGTTAGTCTAAACTTCGTTAGTGTCTTTTCTGAATGTGAAAATTCAAATAAATAATTATTGTATAATATGACTTAAGAGGGTCATTGCTCATTGTATTCTTTATGTTCCTCTTTTTTGGAAACCGCTTGATCAAATCGATTCAAATTTTCCATACTTGTTATTTTTGTATCAAAGATAATTTAATTGGCTGAGGATTTAAAAAAGAACTCTTGACAAAGTTACAAAACTCTGAAAATAGATGTTTTCTTTTTCAAATTCGATTTTTTTTTCTGACCCTACCGGATAAAATTTTGAAAAGTTGTCAGTCTTATTTAAACCTGATACGCTTGCGTTCATAGTTAAAAAAAAAGAAAAATGGTAATACGTTAATTAACAGCTGAGAAAAGGAAATACAGATTCAGTATTTCTAGTAATAATGAGCACGACGTTTAATTAACATTTACTTACAGAAGACTATAGCGTATTTTTTTACCGCTACTCAGCTTGTCTTAGTTGTGAGTTAAGCTACGAGGTATCTATTCGAATGACCACCGCTAACTGATTTCTAGAGGTAGCTCGTAGTAATCAAAATTTAGCAGCTAACAGAGGTAAAAATAATACAGCTTATGTTTGTTAGTTTTGCTTTCGATCGCAATATCTTGTATGAACTATAATTAAAACTTAAGTGTTACTAAATTTAAATAAAATCATCCATGACCCTTTTGGTGTTATGCAATTAAAATAGTTTCTCGTTTTATCGAATGTTGAGCAGTTTTTCCGGAGATGCATTTCTCCATAGTAGGGAGGATTTTGAAAGCACTTCTGCTATCTAGTACTATATTTCCCTAATGAATGATATGAAATAAAGACAGAATTGGACACCAGTTTACAGGACGAAAGATAACCTAATGTATTAAAATTTTAATAATAATAATAAATATTATATTTGCAAATAACATTACAGATACAGTCAAACTTATAGTTAACATATACAAAGTATAAATAGTTAAAGTAATAGAATATTTCAAAGAGAGTACCTTACAAATAAAACATTATAAATAAAATAAAAGAAAACAGAACATAGTGGACATAGGTTTAAGTGAATGCATAGTGTAACAAATGTACGGATAAATTATTGCATACACTATGACTTAACACGAAAAATAAGTAACCCAGTCATAGCGCGTATTTTTTATGCTAATGGTTCAAGTAGAATATTAATCTTCACAGCACTAAAATTAGAGAATTGCAACCATTACAGTCGTTGGTGTAAAAACGCAAATAAACTAGAAACATGAATATCATATTGGTTAAAAATTGATATATAAAATTTTATTTCCACGTTGCAGGGACATAATTTTTTTTTTTTTTAGTTTTAAATTAGACAACCACGTGTTCCCGA